>CAUYRT010020549.1:0-98912 GCA_963574885.1 Lepilemur ruficaudatus
TAAGTGGACACACAGGAACAACATTTATCGGGTGTCGGGCAGACGGGAGGGGGGAGGAGGGGATGGGCATATACATACATAATGAGTGCGATGTGCACCATCTGGGGGATGGTCAGGCTTGAGGCTCTGACTGGAGGGGGGAGGGGGGCAAGGGCAATGTACGTAACCTTAACATTTGTACCCCCATAATATGCTGAAATAAAAAAATAAATAAAAATGTGTACCTCAACAGCCCAGTATGAAGAGAAACACAGATGTTGGGGCAGTGGGTGATTGTTTTGGTTTAGGGGTTGGGAAGGACCATCCCCCCCCGCCCCCCCCAAGGAGCTGCTGAGCGCTGCTTCACATGTGCTCATGGCTCTGGGATAAACAGCATGTTCAAGAGAGAGCTCAGGGTTCAGCCTGGGATGTGCAACAGGACCCCACGCTCCTGCCAGCAGTGTGCTCGCTGCCGCACTTCCAAGTGGGGGAAGATCCGATTACACACACTCAGAATCCAAAACGAAAGTCTGAAAATGTGGAAAGCTCCTTAATGGCAGAACCTCTGGTGGACTGTTGTTTCTTTTGCCAGAACCCTTTAGTCATTTGTTACATCTTACTCTGCCTCCCTCTTTCTCTCTCTCTCCATATTAAAACCATTCATATTTGCTGGAAAATCATGACACCCTGGGAAAAAAGCGAGTGATTTATTCAGGATTAGTCATAAACCAGTGGTTCTGAAGTTTGGAATTTTTTTCCTTTCAGAATCAACTGACATGTGGAAGGAAGTTTTTTTGAGCTCCGCTGCCTGACCCACTTTAGTCATTCCTGATGGAGACGTAGGAGAGTAAAGTAAATACCATTCATTCATCACTCCACACTTCTCTGCTTCTGGGCATAGTAGTGTAAATTGAATTTCACAGCAACCTACCTGTAACCATAAGTGCCCCATTATACTGGGCAACATCTAAGAAATTATTAAAAAGTGTTTCTTCATCAATTGTTTAACGTGGGAACATAAGAGAAGTATTGCTAATCGTGACAGGGACCCGCCATCCCGACAAGACTGGCTGGTTTCCAGCTTCCAGGACAATGGCGTGTGCCTTGGGTGCAGTGCACACGGCCGGCTGCACTGCCCTCCACCACCAGGCCCTGGCAAGCTCTGTACGATCCAGAGCATAAAGGGAGGAGAGACGGGGTGGCAGGGAAGGAGCCCTGGGCACGCGCCATGCTGAGCACTCTGCCAGGTGTCTAACGTTTCTACTTCCCTGTAGATCCTCACAGCAAGTCCCAAGGCATGATCTCCGCACCGGGTGGTGAAGAATTCAAAGCTCCGAGAGGTTAAACAACTAAACCAAGAACATCATAAGGAAGTTGGACACATTGCAGGTTCTCTCATAAAGTGCCTCTAAAACTAACACCCAGAATTTACACAAGCCAGAGATCCTCAAAAAATTAAAATGATGCCACACCAAAGAGAATCAATTAATTCAATTCATTACATGATTTCATGAGGAAGAGAACAAAAGAAAAAAATACCAGGAAACTATTACTTTTTTGTTATTATTTCTCATGGAAGAAAACTAATATTTGCTGAACACCTAATAAGGACTAAATACTTAACCATATATTTTCCCATTTAATCCAGGAAACTGATGCTTTAAATAGCAATGATGTGCTCAAAGCCACTTAGCTAGAAAGTGGACACTCTCAGACCCCAGCTCTTTCTACAGGGTTTTGGGGATCAAATGAAATATGTAGGTATAATTGAAAGCACTTGGTGAATTACTAATGGTTCTACAAATGAATGCTACTGTGATTGAGATAATGCAGAGTTCAACCAATTAGCGGTAAACAGCATAATTGTTTGCTGTAAAAACCAACCCTGGCTTGCTGACCAGGGTTTCTTTATAGCGCCTAGCAACATCAATTGGCGTGCATGGTTTCTTCACGTCCATCTCAGAGACAGGCACTGGCAAGACATTCCTGATCCCTCTTGTTTCTAATTTCTTCTCACCAGGAGTTCTATTCCTATAGTTCCCAACAGCCATAGCCTTGTCACATCCTTTAAGGCTCAAGGGCAAGCCTCTTTAAGCTGTTTCTTTTGCTCTCTTGGCATCTGATGTCTTAGCATGATTCTCTCTTCCCAAGGCAAGAATGTTGTTGAAGTTCGTGAAACCCACGTGACCAGTTAAGGTAAGCTAGGTACACAGTGGTGACTGCCACTGTGATCACATCCCAGACACCATCAGGTGCTCCTCTCCTCTAGAGGGACTTTTTGCACAAGCTCTAAAAGATCTTCATAGGAAAGGGACAAGACTCCATCAGGCTTAGAGAACTTTTGGGGGCCACCCCAGGCAGCCCCAGCTTTAGCTAGAGGGACCCTCCAAATATATTTCAGTTCTAGAAACTGCAGTGCCTATGGTGCCTCTTCATTTTCAATAGGGGTCATTTTCCTCCAAATTTAGGAAAATGTTGGCTAACTCTGCCCCTTGGACATTCTGGCTTGTGCTCAGAAACTCACCTCACAGAGAGAAAAAATGGTCTTTCTGTAATAGTCTGTGCCATCCCTCGACCTGAGGATGGACCGATGTAATACAAATAAACATATGTGCAAACATGTATGTACAGGTCGTTGTAACCTCTTGGACTCTGCCATATTCTTCTCCTGTCCTTAAGAGACACTCAGGTAATCATTAGCCCTCTCTCACAGCTGCCTTACTTCAGGTCAGATGGAGGCCAACCAGTTAGAGCCGAAGGCCCCGTCCCCAGGTGGTCCTCGCTCCCAGCTCTTGGCTCTGCAGAAGCTGCATCTCTGAGCTGTCAATCTGTCGGCTGCCAACAGCGCCAAGCTCACTTACATTCTCAGCTGCCTTGATGGCGTCATCGGCACTTTAATTCCTAATTGCCTAAAAGCACTGGTAGTTATGCGCTTCAAACACGGCTATAAAACTGTGTAGCAGGGAATTATGCTGACAGCAGTAGGAAGGTCATGAAGAAGTCTTCACCACACCCCACTTCTTGGCTGCAGTAGGGTACAAATTATTCCCCAGAGTTTTCTCTTTTCCTTCAAGTAACTGCAAGATCAAGTTCAGCAAAGGAGGACAGTTAGCCCGGAAGGGGGTTTCTGCCTCTCTCCAGCACTAGGGCACCAGTATTCCTTATGCTAGAATGAAAACTTGAGTTAAGCCCACGTTTTCTGTGACCACTGTCTTTGGGAATAACTGAGGTAACTGGAAGGAAGACACATCTCATTATCTGACTTTGAATCCTTAAGCCTGAGAGGTGGTCCCACTGCTGTCCAAGGTAACCCGTCACTTGATTTTAAACCGATTTTTGTTCTGAGGCCTTATTGCCGCTAAATCCCTCATAAAGGTTATGGTCGAGGAACAGATCAGGACGAAGCTTCCTCCCCTTTAGCATGAGGTAGAGATGCAGGCCTGTCTGTTTTAAACTACAAGTCCGCCGTGAGTGCGGCAGCTCCGTTAATCCCCCTGTGAAATGTCACAGTGCCGGGGCGAGTGAGGGAGTACAGCTGGGGAAAGGAAAAAGTTTCAACATTACTTCTTGTTAATACAAAGCTTGTCAAACACATCACCTAGAAATACCGAATGTCTTTATTAGATTCTTTTATCTCCCCCCGAGATTGGAGGGACGCAGCCAGTTGCTTCTCAGTAGAGATGTCATCATCCAGAAACTAATTAAAGGCTACGCAGGAAGCTGGGTCTCTCACATTCCTGAGAACAAAATGCATTAGCAACCGAAGTTTAAAAAAAAAAAAAAAAATTACAAGTGAACTTTATATCGAAAAGGGCAAGTTGGGAATTTGACAATAACTCTTCTTTCTCCCTCACCAGCTCACAGCAGGTGCAAGTGGGCGCATCAGGATGTCGATGAATCTTGACAGGAGGCCATCTGCTCCCTGGCATCGCTCCGGAAGGGATTTCTCCTCTCTCTGGGTGCAGAGGGGTGGAGGCCCCCTGACCGCTTACTATGGGAAATGCAATTGTACAGGTTTCACACCAGCATTTTCCCTTACTATTGAGAGCTGGAAAACATGTGTGTCTCTGAACAGATCTGCGCAGATCAAAGAGCCTGGCCACTCAGCCCACAACATGTCCAATTACAGGAGCAGAAGTTGTGTCTCTGAGGAGACAGAATCTCAGAATCTAAGTCACCTGATATCTTTAACCATGTCATGAATTTCTTGCGTGTGAATTAGGTGAACAAG
The DNA here is from genome assembly GCA_963574885.1 of Lepilemur ruficaudatus. Taxonomy (NCBI): domain Eukaryota; kingdom Metazoa; phylum Chordata; class Mammalia; order Primates; family Lepilemuridae; genus Lepilemur; species Lepilemur ruficaudatus. The sequence continues at coordinate 4,211 of CAUYRT010020549.1, forward strand.
TCCGTTCTACTGTGCTTTACAATCATCAAAAATCCCCACGTGCAGTGTCGCCGCCTTTCTTAGATTCCTCCTGCCGATGTTTTGTGATCTTTTGTTTTTTGTTAGTTACAGTGGTCCACAGAAGAAATTTGAAACCCCATGCTTTGAAACCCCCACTCAAGGCCTTTCCCCTTAGTGCTAACCCCACTGCCACCGCCGTGCTCCGTGACTGTGCGAGCAAAGCATTCGCTGTTCCCTCCCGACTGCCTGCCCGGTGATGACGCTTCTTTTGCCGTACAAGGAAGGCTCTTGCTTTTCAGCTCTACTTCTCCGAAATCTTGCTCATCATTTGGTCACATATAAAACACCTTGCTGCCCACTAGGCCGAATGGCTGATATAAATGAGTGAATGAATTCAAAAGCCTAAACACTTGTCTCTTTCTACCCAGAGAATAAAGTTTAAAGTCTTTGGCTTGAGAAGTCAGACCACCCTTCCTTCCACACTTCCCTTCTACTATTCTAATTATTCTTGACCAAATATCACATATTTGTCTCTATCTGAATGAATTAATATGCACTAAAGGCTACCTGAAAGTCTCCGGAATATCATGGTAGCCAACAGTTCAGGATCTAAAGCCAAGACTCAGACTCTAATCCTGGATCTACTAGGGCTAGCCATATATTTTTTTTTAATTTTTTATTGTGGTAAAGTACACATACCATAAAATTTACCATCTTAACCATTTTTAAGTCTACCATCCAGTGGTATTAAATACCTTCATAAAGCCACATATGTTTAAGAGAGTCATTTAACTTCTCAGTGTTCTCATCTGCAAAATGCATATAATAACAAGGTACTTGCGACAAGTAAATTAGATAATTCATGTAGTACTTAGCACATGTTAAGGGGTCAAAATAGAAAAACACACACAAACGTGTGCTCACCACTCACACTAGAATCACTTTCCCCATTCTCTGGGTAACAAAGTCCAAAGACCTACTTTACCAAATCTATTGGCTGATTCCCTGCTTTTGTTATTATTTCATCTTTCAGTAGCATTTGACCCAGATCTATCCTTTCTTCTTTGGCTTGAGGATATCATGCTATCCTTGTTTTGCTCTGACCTTACCAGCTACTCCTTCTCAATGTCAAACTCTAAATGTTTGAGTGCGCTATTTCTGGACCACTGGCCACCTTCTCCAACTAAAATTTTCTTCCATCCTGTCTGTGGCTTTAACTACCATCAGAAGCTCACAGTTTCCAAATTCATGCCTTCAGCCCTGACCTCTCCTTTGGACTTTACTCTCCTATACCAAATACTGGATTCAATGCTTTTTCACTGTGTGGACATGGGCCTCAGTTTCTCCCCTTATATAATAACGACCCTTCTCCTAGGGCTATCCTCGGTATTAAGTGAGGTCATATACATAACAAGCTTAGAATAACACTGAATACTGAATATATAATGTGTGCTCAATAAAGGGTAGTGTTTTGGCCTATGTATCATCTTTATTTAATTGTTCAATAGGTAAATGCACTTACAATGTCCCAAACAGAATTCCGATTCTTCCTCTCCTCACCTCAAGACCCCCCTTCCCCCAGCACACCCCATCCTGGTCAATCACACCGTCACCTACCTAAATGCTCAGGACAAAGAAACAGGAGTCAGCCTTGATTTCTCTCTTTCTCTCACTTTCTACAATGATTATTAAGTCCTGCTGGCTTTATCTCAAAAATAACCTTCACCCTAGCTAGATTTCATTCTCTCCCCTCGGGTTATCATTCTCTTCCTTCTTACTACCTAAATCTATTCTACCGTCATTTCTTTTCTGGTCTTCTTGTTTCTACTGTTTACAAGAACATTTCATTTTCTGCATCACCTCTGGAGTAATTAAAAAAAAAACAAAACAAAAAACGTAAATAAGATCACATCATACCCCACTTAAAAACCTCCAATGGCATCTGATTGCAGGTGGAATGGAATTCAAAGCTCATACCTGTGTCTCTAAGATGCTACACAGCTGGCCCCAGGAGGAAGCCTCTGCCTTTACCTCGGACTATTCTGCCCGGAATTCACTCAGTTTCCTGATCTGCTTTCTACGCCTTGAAGGTGCCGGGCTGGTTCCCCCTCAGGCCTTTGCAGATTCCATTTGCTCTCCTGACGTGCTCTTTCTCCACATCTTCATGTGCTTAGTGGTTCGCCATTTAGTTTCCACTTCAAAGGTCCCCTACTCAGCGCCCTTCCTGACTATGCTACCTCCAATAGCTTCCTGCCCCACCCATTACTCTAGTTCTTTGTATGACATGTATCACTCTGAAATTCTCATTCATTTGTTTAGTGTCTGTTGTCTCTTCTCTTCGGAATGTAACTCCTACGAGAACCAAACCTTATATTGTCCCCACTCTGTCCTTGCCATTAGTAACAATGCCCAGCACATAGTCAGGGCTCAATACAGTTCGTTGAGTACATGCCCTTTCTGGCCAGAATTAATTTATCCTTCCTTTGTCCTCCTACAGTTCTTTGTTCAAACCACTTTGATAGAGCAAATCACATTCTGCCTCAGCAACTATCGGTATATACCTATCCCCTCACTAGAACAAGAGACTTGAGAAGGCAGGGCCTAGAATGTTTTTTATCTTTTTTCTATGCTTCACCTTTATGCCCCAGCATGGAATAGTGCTTTTTGCAAATACTAGGGGCACCACACCTGATTGTTCATTTGCATGTTTGAACTGAATCACACATACACATTATCTTACTTGCATCTCCAAAATACTAAAAGACATATTTCTAGAAAAAGTTTCCATGACATAACATACTGACCCTGGAGTGATTAAACTGTTGCTACCACACATACATCAAAAGCCACACAGGTGTTTCATGTGTGCATGTGTGTGTTTGTGTGCACACACGTATCTATTGTGCATCAGAGGGCCAGGCAGCCATATTTCCTACTGAAGAATTTGCTGTTTACGGTGAACCCAGAGAAAGTGTCAACATGCTTTTGAAAAGTCTAAGTTCATTTTCTTCTTCTAAGGCACTATGACATCAAAGAAAACAATGGCCTACAGGCTGATCTTCTTTTACTGAGAAGGTTGTGTTGAGTAACACAGAAAAGCTAAACAAAAAACCTGTCACTGGGCAATAAATTAAAAAATAGATCTGTGCTACTGAAGATAAATCAGCAACTTTAATACTTCTCCCCTGAGCTGGGAATCTTCAAGGAACACAGGACAGGTGTCTCCAAGCTGAAGTATTGGTTAAAAAGCTGTCCTTTAAATTACATTTGGGCTATTTCTTTCCTGGCTGGCTGTATTTTTTGTGATCTATCTAGAGGCTTAAAAAGACACACAGAAAAATAAATCTCAGTTCCATTAAGCACACACTATAGACTTGCATATTTGTTCTTATCTTTGGCCTCTCTTCCTTCTATCATCCCTGGCTCCCTGCCCCTTCCCAACACTATCAAACATCAGCACCAGAAAATGTTTACGATTACTCCAGACGCCGATACTAATCTAATTCCCTGTAATTGCTATTCATCATCATGTAGGCTTCCTTTATTTCTTATTAAGCTCTAGCGCTTACATGCCACGTATCCTATAGCTCCAGATATCAACTCACGTGTGCTTATTTCTAGAGTCAAAATGGTCGGCAAAAGAGTTGGCTCCCATCCACACTGTCAATCAGAGACCCGGGGTCAGTGGAGACAGCCCAGGGGGCCCTGCCATGAGTCTATATTAGATTAGCACAAGTTAATACACTTGCCTTCATTTTAAATCAGACACAGGCCCCTGCTGAGATGAATCAATATTTAATAATTGTGAGATACAGTTATGTGTATGTGCAGGGGTCTCCATTTCACCCTCATGGGGAACTGTTTGCAACAACACTGCACATATAGCATATCATAATGCCTGGTGCTGGCTCCTCTGGCAATTCCTATTTTCATCAGCAGTACCATCCACTTCTAAAATGCATAATAAAGATAATCAGTCAATCCCCAGAAGAGATCTGCCTAGACCAAAGTGAGTAGGGACCAGTCTGAGTTCATTAAGGCAGACGGTAGAATTTTCCTTCCTAGGGCTGTGGGCTGGGAAGGGTGCTCTGGAGTCTGGAAGAAGGAACCACTTCATTTTTGAAAGTAATTTTCAGAGCAGAATTTGAAAGCAGGCCTGGTAGTTCTAAGGACATGGCCTTAAGGGAGATAAGACACAGCCTTCTCCCCACCTCAGCCCTTCCACCCCCTATCTGTGTAACCCGGAGCTTCACCTTTCTCACCTGTAAAAGGAGGGGTTTCTTTGTTGTGCGGGACTGTCCTGTGCATTGCAGGATGTTTGCAGAATCCCTGGTCTTTACCCACTAGATGCCAATAGCATCTTCACCCCAAATGCCTCCCCATCACACACACACGCACAAACTGGAACAACCAAGAATGTCTCCAGACATTGCCAAATGTCCTCTTGAGGGTAAAATCACATGCTGCGGAGCCACTGAGCTAGCTTATCCTCAGGACGTCTCCTAGCTTTCCGTGATGCTGTGTCTCATTTTCCCGTTTTGGATATCTCCACGTAGGATGTTAGTCAGAGGCACAGATTATAATTGTTTGGAAGTTTCTCCTACATATCACTCTGTTTTTAGTTGCCCAATCTGGGCTAATTTTCAAAGCAGAGATGTACATCATCTTGCCCTGAACCTCACTTCTTAGCCCTAAAAGGTATAGGGGTGCCACATGCCCCATCACGTTCCTTAGCACCATCCTTCCCATGCACCTGTGTCAGGGCTCCAAAGGCAGATATGGACACACAAGCACGTTCTTGCTCTTACAGCTGCTCCTCAGCACCCCGGGGTGCCTGCAGCTCTCCACTCTTTCATACTTCACCTTTGTCTACTCACGGTTCCCTTCTGCAGATCACAGCAACACAGGTAGCCAGCTGCTGAATGGCTCATTACCCAAGGCAAATTCATCAAAGGAGCCTCAGCCTGAGCACTGTAGCAAATCCTTCAATTGGCTAGGAATGAATGCATTAATCTGGGGCTATTAGAGCCTTTTATCGGGTTGCCTAAAATATACTGTCTTTCCCGAACACAGGGAGCAGGCATTTCACCCTAAAGGGATACGTAGGAGGGAGTACTATATTGGTGCTAACTAAAACAGAACAGCTAAGAGAAATATGAAGTATAAGGGGTGCAGAGAAGCCAGATATGGTGTTGTTGAACATAATTCTAGACTCCCATCTTGTTTTGTTTTTTCAGGGCATTCAGGCAAAAAAAAAAAAAAACAGAAAAACAAACAAACAAACAAACAAAACACCTGAACAAGTTCCTGTCCGGTGAGGATGAAGGAAAGAGAAACAAGACTCTGAAGAGGTCTTCAGAGTAGCATATTTCCCTAAGAAATTGCACAGTGAGGCTAGAAGGCCACAGGACCGGCCTGGACCATGTCTATCATGAACACAGCGGGGACTATTCGCTGTACATACTTGGATCCTGGAATTCAGATGCAGACTATGTTCTCCTAGACACAGAGTCAGGTATGTTCACATAGCTGCTGCTATCACAAACCTCTCTCTATAAGTGACCCCAGAGACATACCACAGGGAGTCGTCAGGGAACTCAAACTCCAGTGTTTGAGGAGAGCACAGGGGTCCCTGCCAGGGGCCCCGCGACAGTAATGAACAGACAGGGGACCAAGGGCAAATCCGCAGGAGTCATTTTTGGGCCACAGGTTTGATGTCTTAGGGTTTATTTCCTCCATTTCTAAAATGAAAATTATCAATTACTTGCATTATAGTGTCCTTGTGAAAACCAAATAAAGACGACTTCCATGAAAATGGTTCCATATCAATAAAGAAAAAAATCACGAGAAATGGCTGCAATGCCATGGCCCAAAAGCCAGAATATTTCAGGACAACAAAAATGAAAAGAAGGAAACAAAGCAGGCAGTCTGGTGAAGTGGTCATGTGCAGGGTACGATGGTGCCCCTATCAGATGCTGCTATCAACAATTTCAAGTGGGACCTGGGAGGCGAAGTGGGCTGCTAAAATGGACAAGCTGGTTTACTCATGGGTGTGCTGGCCAGTGACGGTTTCCTTTAACTTAAGCCGCTGTGTTTCCATTTGCGTCCTCACGCCCTCACTGTGATTGACGCTCCTCATGGGTAGAGCTTCATAATGAGGTGGAATCATCATAATGAGGACCTCCTAGGAGGTCCCCATGAAGACAGAGCTGCTGCAATGGCACAGTGGTCACATTCTGGTCACCAGAGGCTCCTGCTGGAGTTTCTTTCTGTCTTTAGTAAACTTGGAATCAAGTGGGCTTCCCAAAAGCCTCAGATTTATTGATTTCAATCATCTTAACTACCTAAGGCGGAACTCTCTAGATTTGACTTCATTCTTCCCCTAATTGTCCATTTCTAGGGTGGAAAAGAGATTAATAGGCAAGGATGGGCAGTTATTTTTGATTAGGGGGAATCAAGTCCAGTGCAGCTGTCTGCTTTGAAGTGCCCTGACCCATTATTTGCCTGAGCACAAAGCAGGGTCAACATTAGAAAATCCAAGTCCAACAATAATGGGAAAGTCAGTGATGCCACCAAGCCCTACAGGGCCCTTCCTACTCCATGCTGGGTTCTCTCCCAGGTGTCATAAAAGCTATGCTTTGAGGACTAACTTCCAACCCTCTGCCACGACAAAGACCTGGAGCCTATTTTAGCGATTGTGGCCAACAGATTTTTTAAAAAAATAATGTTAAAAATTGTTATTAAATGACCCAATGGTCATTTTTCTTAATGATGTAGACATGTAAATTATATACAGCAAAGTTAGCAATGCTGAGCTGTTTGTTTTGGAGTGGGTTACCACGGCCCACTTATGTAGCTGTTGGGGAAGGAAGAAAATGAGTATTTGTGGTATAACAAAATCATGTGCAATGGGATAATTGGAAGGCACCAAGCTCTAATTTTGAGCATCACTTCTCATTAGACAAGTACTGGAAAAAGTCTTCATGGGTACCATTAACAAATGCAGGGCTTAATTCAGAGTGGTACTCTGATGGAAGAAAACTTCCTTTCTTGAGAAAGAAAAGTAAGAGGAGAGGAGCACATCATAGGGAACAAAAAAGGTTTGCTGTCTTTTGCAAAGAAAAGTGTGCATAGATGTCTATATATGCCTGCATGCATGTACACTACACACACGCACACGTGTACACGTGCATATACATACACACATATTGGCGGGGAGTGAGAGCAACAGAGAGCAAGACAGGCAGGGAGTTTGATGCTTAAGTGTAGAATATCTTCCAACATTGAGTTTTTTGTTTTGTTTTTCATTTTTGTTAAGAAGTTTTCCTATTTCTATAGCATTGAACATAGATATGGTGCTTTATTTAGAGAAAGTGGGAGAATAACAAATCAGATACCATCATAAGGCTGTCACTATATATAAACAATCTCAGCAAAAGAATCTGGTGTGCTGAGGCAGAGTACAATAATAATCCAAATCAAAAAAAAAAAAATTAGAACATCAAAAAAAAAGGGTGAGTTGAAAGCAGAAGGCCCAGCCATACAGTTTCATAAAAATGCTGGCTTCTAGATGGCACATTTGACCCCATGATACTGTAGTATATGTTCACAGTGACATAGTACATTAGTAATACTGTTTACCAGACTGAAGTCCACTGCCTAAAAATGAGTATTCTTTTTGCCAGAAAACTTTGTGTAGACAGCTCTTCATCAAAGTCATCTGGCGTAATTACAAATAACCTAAATTTATATTCAGAAAAATACAGCATTACAAATTTAGGGAGTTAATCCCTGCCTGGTCTTTCCTTCCAGGTGTAAACAACTGGGGACAGAGCCAGCTTCCAAGGGAATCAGAGGGCTTCCCAGCTTAATCACCAGGACAGGAGAAGTGGAATGTGGGGAAGGACTGCAGGGAAAGACTCCTGTGCCCTTCTGTCTCAAGAGAAAAGAAGCAGCTCTACTCCTGGAGCCAATCTGATCTACTTACGCAGTAGAAGGTGAAGAAGTCTTGAAAGACAGAGCAGCACACACCAGCACGTGTGCCGCAGGACCCGAGGCAGTGCAAGTGCCCTCCACACTTGCACCAAGGAGGGTGCAAAGAGAATGAGCTGGGAGAGGGGTCTGTCTGGGAGGCAGTCAGTGATCCCCTGGACCAGCTGGATCCTCCAACCCCACTCTGGGAAAAGAGAGCAAAGGGGTGGAGGAAAGGGAGGAAACCAGCCCTGGCAAGGAGGCAGAACTTTTGGCAGAATATCCCTCTCCTGTGGGTGGACAGAGGATATGGAACAGGAAGAACCATAGATACCCTTTATACTCAATCCTTTCAAGGGAGGTTCTCAAAAAAACAAAAATAAAATGTTTAAAATACAGAATCCCTCTAATTCATCTTTTAGCTGATGAAATGATTTTCTACAATAATAACATAGGTAACATTCTCCAAGAAGCTCCTAAGTAAAGACTACTGGCATCGCAGGAGGGCAAAGGGTGCTGTATCAGATTACAAAGCAGTAAAGGTTGCAATTTGGTAATGGAGAAACTGACTACTGCTTGCTCAGACGGTGGGGAAGCCAGTGTAATCCTTCAGACCAGTGGTATGAAAGTGCTGTGCCTTTGGTAGTGCACATTCATTTGTTTATAATGGTTTATAATTTCAAAGTACCCACTAAATCCTTTACTCTTGAATCAGAGAACAGGAACTGGAATGGGAATAGTTTACACTGGTGTTTCCCCAACCCTGGTCTCCAGAACTTAATATTCCATGGGAGATTTCTAGGTGGTTCGACATATTCAACAAACAGGAAGAAGGGTCATACAATTTTGTAATACTATTTCTTTTCAATAATTAAATTTTGTAAGAATTATTTTTCTGAAACTAGTTGGTTACTCTTCTTCTTGGTCCTAATTAGACAGCTTACTTTCATCCCATAGCAGTGCATTTGTTTTCAAATACAATGAAGACAGTGGCATTTAGTCTGACTTGTGACTTTGTTTTATATTTTGGAGGGGGCAGTCTAAAGTTTCTGTGATGTCTTACATTTAGGTAAAATATACTTCTCCTGGTGCTTTCAAAGAACATGAAGCTTTTTCAAATGACACCTGTATTTTAAAGGAGGTGATTTCTGTTCTAGAATATTTTGCTAGGACAGGCACAGTCCTTTGGCTCTGTCTCTTAATGGTGATTGCAAATTTGGCTCCAGAGTCCCATAACTATGATGGCTGCTAATCTAGAGTTTCTACTGGAATGAAAATCCCTTCAGAAAAAAGGACTGACTTCTCGGTATTATGTTAAAGTTTCTAGCTAGATGCCTGGTGCCAAGTACAAACTGAAAATGATTAAAGTATATCTGGGGAGTCAAGGGCCCCGAATGCTGTGCCTGTTCATGTCGCTGCCAAATGTGGCCAGTGGGACATAGCAAACTCATCTGGAACAAGTGGGCATGTCTCTCCAGGATCCTGGGGCCTCCTAGAGTCATTACAAATGAGTTCATTACTGTAGTAGTCAAATAACAATCCTCTGAGCACCTACTATGTGCTGGCCCAGTGTACCAGAAATCGGAATGAATAAGATAGGAGCATTCCAGTTCAAGGTGCAGCAGCAGGTGTAGACGTTGACAGTACATCCAACAATTACTGTGCATGCCACGTGGGATGCAAATACAAAGTGTGATAGGAAGATGGGGAGGGTGGCCGGGAGGAAAATGCAAAGAAAGTTACCCTGTCTTCGGGTCTTAGAGAAAATGTGGGCATTCCAAGGCATCAAAGGAGAGTGTTACAGGAAGCAGAAGGCATGTGAGAAAGCTAGAAGTAAAATCTCTGAAATGTTGGGGAATGAGTTGGTCTGTGTTCCTTTACTATAACATGGGTGGTAGAATTTGATGGTACAAAGATAATCCGGGATACCATTTTTGCAGAAGTTTATATGCCTTACTAAAAAGTTTGGATTTGTTTCATAGGAAATGGGGATTGATCAAAGGGTTCTAAACAGCTCTGTGTTTTAAAAAGCAATGCCAGCATTAGTATAGACTGCATACTGGAGAGAGTACTGATGCCATGTAGCCACTAAGATCCCTGCTGCCATTATTACCACGTCACCACCTCACCAGCCACCACTACTTTCCAGTGTCAGTGTCACCTTACCTTTATTGAGTGCCTATTGTTTGTGAGTGTACAAAATGCTTTAAACCCACTGCCTCAATCCATCTTCGCAGCAACCCTTTGTGGCAGGTATTATTATCCCCCTTATTTATATTAATATATGCATAGAGAGAGGTCAGAAAACATGCCCAAGGTCACAGCTAGTGAGTATGATCTGAAAAATGACCTGAACGCAGGTAGTCTGACACTGGAGCCCACCCCCTTACCCAGTATGTCACTGCTTAAAAGTATAAAAGTCCTCCTTAGACATGACATAAGACTGATCTAAAAGATCAAAGAGCAGAATGGAAAAGAGGAAAGGACTACTTAGCAGATGGAATTGGAAGATTTAGTGATTTAAGTCAACAACACCAACAAAACAGATGTGTAACAAGAAGTGAATGACGAACTTGCAGATGACTCTTAGGTTTCTAGCTTGGTTGACATGGTATGTTGGTGTCATTTGTTGAGGAAAATAATGATTGAAGAGAAGATTTACTCACAAAAGATACAGTGGACATTTGACACTCTTTTAAGCCACTACCCAGAATCTGAATCACTTGCCTATATGAAAAAAAAAAAAAAACTAGATAGAGTGAGTCCACTCTGAAATCTGATAAGATCAAAGACTCATCCTCCTGTACTCTAGTAGGTACAGCATGGGCATGTCACCTGGTCTCTCACTGCTAGATGCCCTTGCCAAGGTAGCTGCCTCTATAATTAGTGATGCAAAGAGGCAGAGACAGTTGGAGTTCACTCTTGTTGGGATAGCTAGTATGCAGGTATCAGGAGAGCGGATGAGGCATCGAATGCCAGTGTCACAATGGTGCCATTATTAAGCTGTGGTGGCTGCAGTCCTAGCAAGGCTCTCCCTGCATTGTGATTTTTTCTGCGTATTGCCCTTCTTCTCATGTTTAAATAAACCTTCTGTCAATTCCATGAGTTCTACCATATATTTTCAGTCAACTTCTTTTGTGTTAAGTCAACCTAAATAAATCTCTGTTGACTGAAACCAAGAACCTAGTCAGGTACGGAGGATAATAAGAATGATTTGGAATATGTTGAGTTCACGTTGCCTGCAGGACACACAAGTTAGGTGCTCAGAGGATGACTTGCAAGCCTTTGAGAATTCAGAAAAGAGATGAGGCAGAACATACCTGGATGACTGCTCAAATCAGGGACTTCACGCTAATGCCAGAACTGAGTAGCACCGGCTGGGAAAAACACAGAGGGAAGAGATTCAAAGAGGGAATCCAGGGGAATGCCAGAATTTATGACTTATGAGAAGGATTAAAGTGACTAAATAAAAGAAACTGAGATGGAGTGGTCAGAATTGGCTGAAAGTCAGGAGAGAGTAGTTTCATGAAAAGTTGAGAAAGAAAGACTACCAATAAGAAGAGTGCTAACAGCTGCATCAATTTCAACAGAAAGTGGACTGAGGGATGTCACCGGATTTGGCAATAAGCAATTGCTGTTGTCCTTAGCACAATAGCTTGCCTTACTTTTTGTAACTTATTCTGAGATCCTTAAGTTAAATAAGTAGCATTAATTTTCAGTGTGGGATGATTGACTATCTACATAATGATGAACCAAAATCATCACTTCTTTCCTCTTTTACTTTTTTTCTTCTTTTTTTGAATATTTTGCCAGGAAGGGCCTGTGTCAGTCTGGGGCTGGCAGCAGAAAACAACAGAAAGGCAACCTGATAAGGGAGCCTCCCCAGATTTTAATTTTTCATCCTCTAGGATGAAGGTGTAGAGGTGGTGAGCTGAGCTACCAACTACAGCGGCTGTAAATATATCAGATTCATGGTGTTTGGTAACTCAGGTTCCAATGTTTGTGTAATTTAAACCCAGCTGCCCAGGGTACAAATTATAGAAACATCTGAGAGTTTGGGAGGGTTTGTAGGTTTTTTTGTTTGTTTTATTTTGTTCTTATTGCTCTAGACTTGGAAACCTATGAGTTTGTAGTTCTGAAATCAAGGGAAGACCAGAGCTACATGTTTATGGGAAGTTGTTCAGCTGTACAAAATTTCTATCAATTGTCCTTTTCCTTTCCCCATTTTTCTTGTTCCTTTGAAGTTGCCTGCTTTACTTCTTGCTAATCTCTGCCTTTAATAATAATCCTCCACTGTTTAGTAGCTTCTTTAAGTCATATTTGACTTAACATGATCGTCAGTGTCTCTCTGCCTTCTCAACGTCTTCACCAATCATCTCCAACATCTCTCTATTGGATGGTTTCATCCCTTTGAGGATGTTCTTACCCTCTTTCATCTTTTCACAAATTACGTAATAATTTATTAGACCATGAATAAATGATACAAAGTGAACGCGAAGTCCCATATTGAACGAATCACTTTTCTCTCCATAGCCAATCAATCCCTTTTGTATATTTCTAGGGCTTTTAAACTGGTGCCCATGGGCCTTTAAAGATGTTCAAGAAAGGGTGTACAATTTTCCAACAATTTTCTGAAAGTGTATGCAAAATAACATTACTGCCATTAGCATCATCCTACTTTCAGATGAAAAAGCTGAGGCACAGAGAGGTTCAGGAACATGTCAGGGTCAAAAAGCAATATTTTAAAACAAGCAGTCTGCTCCCAGTGTCCACACGCTAAAACACTACGCTATGCTACCCCCCAGTCAATGAAACTTCCCATCCTTTTTCAGTTTCCAGCTCCCCATACCAGGCACAAGTCCAAAATCCTTGCTGGATTCAACTCTGTATCTTCTCCATCACTGAGGCTAATCATCTTAATTTAGGCCATCCTCGCTGTTCCCCTGCAACACTATGACAGAGTAGGCCAGCTTTGTCCCTCTCCAAACCATCTTCCAAAAGGACTCTGAATGATCTTTTCAAAATGCAAACATCATCTGCTTATGATGTTTCAAAGTATTCATTTTCACCCACTTCACCAGTACATAAAATCCTCGGCTGGTGTGTCCAGCAAAACCCTTCACGATTGGCCCATTTACACCACTCTAATCTCATTTTTTACCATAACACACCCAAATTCTTGTTTTTCTCTCTCTCATCCCCACCCCCACCCCTAACACACACACACATTCAGAGCCTCTGCCTTCTCCTATCTTTCAGCCATCATTACCTGCGGACTGGATTAAATTTTTGTCCCGCCCGTCTCCCCAGAACCGTCTCTCGTGCCTCCACCCTGGCTGCCTGCATCGGCAGACTCTCAATCCTTACGTAACTACTTTTTCTTAGCCCCTTGAATCTGGACTCAAATCTGAAAGCCTTCCTCAAAGCTCCACTCCACCTTGAACCAGTTCAGGTTTGAGCCCCATTTATTGTTTCTCTAGCATCTTACAGCAGTTAATTGCACTATATTTTAGCAGAGGGAGGAGCTTCCTGTAGACCCTTTGAAAACAGCAATTCTCTTTTATCTCTGAATGCTCAGACGGTACAGAGTTCCTGAAACATATAGCAGGTACTCAATAAATGAATGGAAAAACAAATAAAATCAGGAATAAAAAATTGAATCTAGATTACTTAATTAATGTAATTGTTTGAACTGGATAACGGAAACGCCTAAGTTTTTCTTTGCCTCAAATCCATTAATCCAACTGACAAGTTAAATGCTAAATTTTAACCTACATTTTCACTTAATATTTTAAAAACATTTTGTTCTGAATAAAAATATTTCCTCTCTTACATGGCCTATATCTATACTAATGAAATTCATATTCTTTTTCATTTAACTTTCAATTACCCTCATCAAGCATTCTAGAGCAATTTTTAAGATGAGCAAATGATCCACAACCATAAAAACACACACGTTATTAACTGTCCAGGTCATATTTGATACAAGATTAAACTATATACTAAAAACTGTGTATCAAATTCTTCACAATTATTTGTATTTCACCATTTTCCCCAATAAATTTGAGGAATCTTACACTAAAAACACAAAAGAGTAAAGAAAACACAGAAAGTCAGTCCAAGGAAAAAGAGAATATCTCTTATGGTGACCATAAATGTCAACATAAATTTTGATGCTAAACTTGATATGCCATTTTTGGCTTCCTGAGAGACAGGCAAAGTGGGAATTACATTTACACATACGGCATTTTGTTCAGTAAGAAGGAAAACATTGCTACTTTTCTGGATAATAAAGAAAAGAAGGAGAACTTAAATAATATTATTAAAGTTTGTCCTTCCTTCCTTCTTTCCTTTCCTTTTTTAACAAATGATAAGCACAAGCCACTCCCAACCATGTGTTTATCTCTGTGACCTCAGACAAATGACATGGCCCGGAGGAGCCGGAGTCTTCCTATCTATAAGAAGACAGGCGGGGACTGCATGTTAGCTAAGATCTCTATCAGCTTGTGTTCTATAAATATTTTTAATTCAGGCATCAGTGGGTTATGTATTCTAGAACTCAGTCCAATGTGAGTTATTGAGCAAAGTTCCTAAAGTATTCCATTATTATTTTTCATTTCTTTTGTCATGTGAGTGAAGGCGAATAAAATTGCTTTGGAATGTTTATAATCAATAAACACTGAATAAGGAAGCAAACAGTACCCTGGATTAGGACCCTGTCTCTATTTTAAAAGTTTTGGTCAGTTGCTTGAGGCAGTGGGAATTAACTAGAGGTTTACCTAGTCAGGATAAGTACATTAGTCACAGCCATTACGGCAGAGAGCCTTATCCTCTAGGTATTTTACACCATACCCCATTGGGATTTAGTTGCTTTCAACAATAAGATTTTTATTAGCTTCAGGCGTTTTGTTAGTCTGTTTGGTTCACTGCTCAGGTGTGGAATCACTGAACTTAATTATGGCTTATTGCTTAGGGTTTTGAAGTATGGCATTACTAAGAAGTTGCTTATTAGGAAAACATCAAAAGTCTTCCAAAATGTTACATATTTTTGATATTAAGCAAATTGATGTTGTGAATTAGTATCCTTATTTTTAGCAACAACAGTGACAGTAAAGGTAGTAATAACACATTATAAAGTCATCCAATCCTGGTCTCTATTCCACTTTGTGGCAACATAAGTGCAAAACAATGCATTAATATTCAGGTACCTGTCAGCTGAAATTGTTAAAGCTATTAAATTGGATCATACTGTGGCCACTGGATTGGAGTGCTACTGCTGAGCTGTAATATTTACTTGTATAAGGCCAACTGACTTGGAATAAAAGAGAATTTCTGTCCCTGGTGCTGAAAGCAAATAATCTCCCACAGGATTTGGTACCAAGCAAGTTCAAAAGAACCTCTTATGTTGAATCATGCATGTATTGTAATGTCTCTAATAAATCAATTACTTTTTGGCAGCAAAATGTCATACCACTTAAAATTCTGACAATCACCTGCACTTTGCTGAGCTTTAGACTGTTATAATCCACACAAACTAGCATTCTCCTGAAATGCATCAAGGAGAAGTTTGAGTAACAAAGAAACAATAAAAATTTTAGGCATGTGTACTTGACCATGATTCATGGAGGCTAAAATCCTTCCCCATCCCCAGAATACTAAGGAATATACAGACATAATACCACATGCCAAGCATAATCGGGGAGGACACCTTTGGTGTCTTAGTTGGAAATGTATAGAAAACAATCCCTCAAATATTTATTTTTGTTAAACACCAGCATATGCCTCATATCTTTTGTTACATATATAACCCACTTTTACATCCTTCAAATGACAAGATGTGACAATATCCTTTACTTGTTATGTTGCAAAAGGGAAAGAAACTGCCTTCAACTTAAAAGTGTTTCATCTCCTATAGAGATGAAAATTCTTTCTGAACCAGATTTTTTCTTGGTATTTTTTTTTTTTCTTAAAAGTTGCTTCTATATCTGTAATTGACCAAAATGCACCAAACTTATCTTTTACAAATAGCTACTTTTTATCACCCAGGCTTGTGTAAAGAGGCCCACCTGAGGCACTGTGCCTGACTGCCTCTCCCTCTAGAATGAGGACCTAAGTGTGCTTCCAAATGAAAGATAAATGAGCACGTCCCTTGCACACCACACTCTTCTGCATACAGTCATGCTTAACTAAAGAGAAAATCAAAATATGCTTTGATCAAACACATTATTTGCATGGATTAATTCAACAATCCTTTCTTTGGTGTCAAGCATATGTTAGGACCACACTAGATGATGATACAGAAATAAAGGAAACCAATGAAAAACCTGGCTCCTATCTTCAAGGGATACAACGAGGGCAAAAGAGAACAGACATGAGATAGATAATTACAAAACATTGTAAAGAACATGGTAGTCATAATGCAAAGAAAGAGCTTTGGAAGTTCAAGCGGGAAGCCAGAAATCTTCCTGAGATGGAATGGCGGCGGGGGGGAGGGGTATGTCCAAGGGTGGCTTCTCAAAGAAGGTGCTTAATTTCAGTCTTAAAGAATGAGGTCAGATTTTCTTTTAGGATGAGGAGGAAGATGCAAAGAATGGCAGAATCCAAATTACAAGTTATGAGTTACAGTACCAACAACTCCAGACACGCAGCATGCATTTCTGGAAAACTAGAGGAGTAATTCTTCATCTTCCACATAGACTACATTCTGGTATATTCCAAATTCATACAAGTTCGGTTGGGTTTACCAAATCTGGCGTGCTAAAGCTTATGGAGCTGGTGCAGGGTGGCGAGCAGGAGACAGAGTGTGGACGTACGTGGTGATAATAGTGTGGGTGGACTGTGACAGCCAACAGAGAGACAAGGGTTGGGAATGACAGGATGACCACTGCAGAGATGAGAGAAGATCTCAGGCTCAAGTGGAGACAGCACATGACCTCCCCCCACGCTGCTGCTGAGAACCAAGTATACCTCAAACCTTTAATTAAAAATCTTACATGTATATATTCTGCACTAAATCATTCTCTAGTACCAGCGCTGGGCACTTTTATTACCCACTTTATTTGCAAAGCAGCAGCCTCCCACGTCCCAAGCCTGAGTGCTGCTGAACTCCCTCCAGCAGGCTGCGGGGGAAAGTGAAGGTCCTTGGTCCCTTGGTTCAGAACAGCCATATCAGATAAATGTGAAGTCTTGTTACCCAGAAATATTAATCTAAGAAGAGAAGAGAATTTGATTATCGTGAATTCTGCTCCACACTCCTCTTCCTGCCTGAAAATAACCTCCCTCTCCAGAGCAACAATAATCTGAACACAAACAGACGTGAAGCTTTTCAAAAAGTAATGAACTCTGAGTCGTTGGAGCCAAGGCGATCGTGGTTTAAATGCACGACTCCAGCAACCCAGAGAGGCCATCAATTATACAGCCTAGCCATTGAGGAAGCAAAAATAATATTTCAAAGAGTCACTGCCAGAAAGAGAAAGAAAAATAAGAAAATGCCACAGAAATCACACCATTCAGAGCAAGCAGTTCCAAGAGGATGACCGAGCAAAGATGAGCAGCTCAATGCTGCCAAAGGCACCTCTCTTCACAGATCAGGAACAGGGAGGGGACAGCGATGGCCCTCTCGGTCTGTTCCTCCTCCACACACCTGAGTCCATGAAGTCACTGTTTTAGCATCGTTTCTGTTACCCCTGGAGCATGGAGCAAAGTATGTTCTTAATTTGCTAATTCATTTACAAACATTTTTGAGAGCCTCCAACAACATATCACAAGAGTATAGGGGTTCATTAGTTTATAGAACCAGTTTACATCCATGATTTAGTTTTATTCTTACAACTACTCTGGGAAATAGGGAAAGAGACACCATTAGGTCTATTTTGCAGATGACAGAATTGAGGCCTAGAGAAGTGGGTGCCCAGATGATGGCCTAGAATGCAGGGGGCCAACAATAAACAGTTTTTGCAAACAAACAGTGTTGAGGCTAAATCACTAAGTATTCTAAAGTCATGAATTTGGTCTTCTTGCAGCCTCTAAAGGGCTTTTTTCACTGTTTCCCTCTGTTGCGGGCAGTCCCTCAAGGACTGGGTAGGACCAGGCAGGTTCACAAGACATGGTCTAAGCCCAGCGAGTGCAGGATATACTCTTCGGCTAGAGCACTCTGAACTGGTTTTCGTTTGTTTGTTTTCCACATTTTTAAGGACATAGTGGGTGGCAGGACAGTCCAATGTTTAAGAAAAAGGTTACTCCCATCTAAGCAGTGATATCTTCAAAAGCAAATGCTACATGGTATCAAAGGACAAGACAGTAGAAAGAACAGCAGCTCTGTAGCCAGAAGGCCTGACTTCTCCTCTTAATTCTACTCTCACTCTCGGGCACAAGTCACATTCTGTGAGCCTCACTCTCTTCATTGAGAAACTGGAGTTGAGAATACTCGCCCTGCTTACTTCACAGGCTGGTTGGGATACAGGACAGGGAAGCCACTTTATAAAACCAGATGCATGCAAATATTACAGAGGTGACATCTGAATAACTGTGTTCCAAGGACCTTAGTGTCCCTTTGTGCAGGGGAGGAAATGTCTTATCTACTATACATCTGGCAGAATTAGTAAAACAGTAAGAATAGCTGCAGTAATCATAATGCTTATTCTTATTGGTATACAGTTTGCAGTTTAAAAATACAAAGACAATAAATGGAGACAGTTAGAAAGCATGACATTTGGAATCAGTCAGAACAGAGATCCAAAGACCCACTTTACTATGCACTCACGGATAATCAAAAACAACTTAACCTTCTAGGTTTTATTCTTTAGCTACAAAATGGGAATTATAAAGAGAATTAACCCACAAACTTCTTTTGAAGTTTAAATTAGATATGTGTATAGAGGACATAACCAACCCCTCGAAAATACACAGAACAACTATAACAATTATTTGTATTATTACAGGTTGTCTCACTATTTTGTAAATTTTCTTTGTAAAGACGGTTGGATTGACATGGTGTTATTTCTCTCTCTTCTAGATGTCTAGCATCAGACACTAACTGATCTCACGGGGTATTGTGAGGTTGAACTAATGAATTGTGGTGAAGAATCTGTGTGATGTTTAGACACTGAGAGCTATAGGATGACATGTGAGTTGCATGACTTTTTACACTGGTCCTTTGGTATTGCAATTGATCTTGCCTGGTTTTCTCTTGCATTGATCTGTTCAGAGTGCTCCTGACACAAATGCAATTTTCTGTGGCCGGCAATCAAATCTACCAATCACACATGGCAAAAGCAACTGAAACAAAGGGCAGAAGTTGTACTATTCCCAACACAAATGATCAGTTCCTGAGTTTCTGACAGCATCAAATAGAAAAATCAAAATAACTCAAGACAGAAATAGCCTGAAGACTCTGGGTCCTCAACCCATTTGCAATATTCCTATGTGACCTGGAGCCCTCCCCTATGTACAAATGGGAAATTATATATTTTGTGAGGCTGTGTGCTAGGGAGAATTGGGGAGTTGGAATGGAACCTGGCTGGCCTTTCCAATAACTGTTTCTGATTTTAATTATTGACATTTCAGTAGATTTTAATAGTCTCCATCTTCCATAGGCCAAAGCATTTCAAATTAGGGTAATTTCTAGCCACTAGACATATTTTCCCCAAGTCCTGTATTTTAAAGAGAAGGCTTGTTGCCCTGGACATATTTTCTGACTGTATCTCAAGCAGACACACATCCCTGGCAGCGGACAGATCCAGAAAAGGAGTAGGTAGAGGAGAAGAACCAGAGAGGAGGCAGAGCAGGTTCAAGCAGACCATCCTTGGCTTAGACCTGGTGGGCATTAAAAAACAACTCTGCCAATTGCTAATACTTTATCCTTATCAACATTCTGATTTAGTAGAACCCTGAATAGACACAGAGAGTATCCTGTATCACATGATCTCTATGCTTAACTCAACAATAGCTGACTGGATCAAGAGTGATCACTTAACTCAGATGAAGACAGTCTGACTTACTTTGCTACTACTTTGGATTTAAGGCAAAAACAAGTTAGTTAGCTATGATCTACCAAGCTATCTGAATAAGCACCAAGACAGGCCAAAGCTACATGGGAAATGAAATTGGCAGGGATCAGAGAAACTCTCAGTAAGACATTCAAGAGACCACCATAGGGGACGTGCAGAAAGAAACACAGTTGAGGAAATCACACAGCCCCAACAAGAGAAGCGCAGAGACACACAGTCAAAGGCCAGCCCCTTCTTGCAGGGCTCGGCTATTCTTCCCGCGCTTGTTCCACAAAGTCTGCCCCATCTTTCCAATAAATCTCCTTGAACTATTTTAGTGAATTCCTGCAATAAACATGGATTTTTAACCATGATAAAGCTTGGGTAGGCAGAAATAGTGAAGAAACCAACAGGAAAATAGAGGCATTCAAAGTGCCTGGAAGAACAATGCAGTGGACTGAATGTTTATGACTCTTCAAGAGTCACATGTTGACATCTGAACTTCCAAGGTGATGGTATTAGGAGGTGGGGTCTTTGGAAAGTAATTAAGGCAGACCTCTCATGAATGTGATTAGTGTCCTTATAAAAGAGACCTGAGAGAGTCCCCCGTTCCTTTCACCATGTGAGGACACAGAGAAAAGGTGTTGTCTATAAACCAGGAAGCAGGTTTATAGACATAAAGCATACCAGACACCCATACCTGACACCAAATTGGCCAGCACCTTTACTGTGGACTTTCCAACCTCTAGAAGTATGAGAAATAAATCCCTGTTGTTTATAAGCTGCCTAGTCTGTGGCATACTGTAATAGCAGCTCAAACAGATTTAGACAGGAGATAAGGGAGCAGCACAGGACAGGCGGAGGTGGCTGTTTGTCAGCATGCTTGGTTTGACCTCTGTGAGCCAGTGCCGCCCTGGAAAAAGTCAGCTAACACCTACGCAGACAGGTGAAGACACTGGAGTCTAGCACAAAAGGAAAAAATGAAAAATTAGAAATTCATCCAACAATCAGCATTTATGGAGAAAAAATGTGATATTTAGTGAATGATTCTTGCACCAAAAAAGTTACATCTTTTGGGTGAAGAGATAATTACAATATAATGAGGTGAGTTTAAAGACAGATGTAGGCGATGTTTGCTCTATTTAGTCACAGGAAGAAGAGAAGACTCAGGAACATAATAGGCTTCACATATTATAATCCCATCATGAGGTCAGGGGCCATTTATCACCCATTTTCCCACCCCAGACACTTGTCATAGTGCCTGACACACAAGTTTAGCAAATATTTGTTAAATTGAATTTTAAAAAGTGTTGAATGCTTCCTAATGCTAGATATTTCACTAAATTTCAATCCCCCCATAATAAACTGCTGAGTCGAGCTGTTATAAATGAGAAAGGTGGAACTCTGAGAGATTCAATATTAGCTTGAAACATATGCAACTGCCATATTCAGCTATTTTTGACCTATAACTTGTAGACATTTACATAGACAGTATGATTCAAAATTCATAACTTTTAATTAAATGCCAAGCGCTCTTTATGACTGCAAAGGATTCAGCTTACTCTATGTGGTTCTAGCAGAAATAACCAAGAGGTAGACATTAGAGATGGTTAGGTTTTCATATATGTAATAGAGCTTATCCAAAGGAAGTAGGACCTATATGAGTAGGTAGGTAGTTGCTCCTTACTGATAGTATTTAAATGAGTGGTAGGTACTACCTAGCTACCTACCTACATACATATCTATCTATGGAGGGGATTCTGGTTTGGGAAATGGAATCATGAGAAGATATATGACCTGGGATTTCTATGACCTTCAAGAGAACATCTCTTATTCTTTGGAAGCCTAAGTTGACATGAGGGGTGTTGGTGGAAATGGAGTAGACAGTCTCTTTTACCTTGGCCTTCACATAGTTTCTGTCAAATATTCCCCAAGAATCATTTTTTCAGTGGTGCCTGGCATGTCTCCACAGGCTCAGTCAGCCCTTGACCCATGGCATCTGAAGGTCTGTATTTGGCAGGTGACTGTGGCCAGCTGAATGCTCCCTCTCTGTCCCAGAGCAAAGAATGAACCAGAGTCATTCCTTACCCTTCTCCTCACTAGGGCTCTGCCAGGTCCTGGAATAATTTCCTGAAACTAGATTTCTAGACATGCAGGACCTAATAGGCAAAGAGAGAAGAATGGGATGAACTAGAGTCAGACAGGGAAACAGGTAAAGCTGTCTGTGAACATGTATGTAGACAGCAACATGTCCCAGCCCTGTCAGAGCAACTCCATAAGTACTTACTTCCACTTTTTCTCCTGTTTGTCAGTGTTGAAGACAAAGGCATGATCCTCTGTGCTTCTTATCTTCAGAAATGTCACCCCTGGCCTTATCCAGTGCCAGTGCCAGTCTAGGAAGCTATTCAAGGGGTGGGGAATTAAACCTAGATAAAATTTTGGCTCATAGGGCTGGTTGGGAATGTCTGGATGTCTCAGAAAGAGCTTCATACAGTGTGTGATGGCTCCATCCTACAACGTATTGCCATAGCTGACCACTCAACCACTGGCCCTTAAGGAGAAGAAAGAGCAACAGGAAGTAAGAATGAGCCAGAGGCCCAAAGTAAGTGAAAATCCAGAGGCCTAAGTGATTGTAACCTCTGACTCAAATCCTAGCAATATCAGAGACCAAAAGAAAAGGTGTGTTTTTTTGGGGGGTGGGATGGATGGACATTGGATTAGGTCATGTCTAAATAGCTAAAATCAATTCAGCACACCTTTTGCTTACTCAATAGTTTTGGTGGTGGGAATGCAAAAGACTTTCCTTGCAAAACCACCTGAATCCTAATAAGGATAAGTTCCTATGCCTGGGATGTGTAAAGTGAAGACCTGCTTGACACAGGCATAGTCTTATTTATAGGACACTGGCAAGGGGAGCTCCTTGTCACCCTGTGCTGCTCCTCCCCTTCCTGCAGGCAGGTTTGTCTCAGTCCCTAAGTTGACTTAAAGATTCCCCAGGAGAGCTGGCCTGAAAATCAGTTCTAAAAGCCAAAAAAATGAGGAGCGCCAGATTAAAGTATCAGCCCAGAATTTATGCTCTGGACCTAAGGTTTAATAATGCAACAGAAAATCAATATTTAATAAAGCAAATGATGGAGAAAAACACTGCCTGGGAGATGAGGCAGCTGCACTGTTTTCAAACGTCTCAGTCCCAGAGGAGGTTGAGTTGGCAGGATGGATTGGAGACCAGGCTGAGAAGAGAATACAGCATGCAGACAATTGTAGGTCCCATTGATTCCTATTCTGTTATCTCATCTCATGGGCTCGCTGACCATTTTTACTAAAGGACTAACACAGAATTACAATGAAAGTGATATGAGATACCCAATAGAGTAGAGCAAATGGACCAAGCCAGCCTTCAATTAGCAACCAAGGATTGTCCCGACCTATGCAAGAGGGCCACCAAAGTTTACACTCTATTTTGGGAAATGGCAGGGGAAGGATGGGTCTAGAATTGGACCTCTTTGGATGGATTACATAGAGATGACATCTGATGGGTTGTATCAGCCTAACTCAGCATGAAATGAAGAACCACGGTGGAATTCACCTATTTAGCACAAGCAGCATCTTGAACAATGGGTTACACTTAGTAGGAATACAAATTGCCACTGACTGATTAATATATTTTGAGGATACTGGGTTCAGGAATGCAAAATTACTTGGGTTCTCTCTGATTACTATGTGAATTGCAAAGCATTTCTGAGCTGCAGGAAAACTGAATTTCATTAGAGAGTTCTCTGCACTGCATCCTCTACAGCAATTTGAATATTCCTGCTTAGTCATTCTTCATTGGAAGTTATTCTTCCTTTTTGGGGTAAAACAGGCTTCATCCTTTCTGTTTTTTGCTGGTCTACATATCTGGGTCATAGTCATTCCAGATTCTTATTTGGCGAGAGGGAGGAATCGTTGTTAGATATCTAACAACCTCTACCTGGTCAGGAGAGAGGGTTACACATATCCACCTTGAATACACTCATTGTGTTTCCTGTTATCGGAACTAGTCATGCCCACTATGTACAGTGCAATCAATTCTTTTGAGTTATTGTGCCTTCCTTCCCTCTAAGGCTCCCAGTATAGCTGGGAAGAAGTACAGAAACCAGAGCCAATATGCTGCTCATAACGTAAGAAGCTTCAGGCAAGATATGTGACAGCCATTGCTTGAATGGGAATGAACTCATTTGTAGTGGACAGATTGGCTACTCCCATTTGTTTGCTAAAAACACAAAATGGAGAAAGCAGAGTGTATCACTCCTGGTTAATGTGGAAGCTTCCTCAGAAATCCTTAATACAACTCTAAATTATGAAGAGAATAGATTCTTGAGAGGGAGGCAAGTCAACATGAAGGGAAGAGAAGAACTCAAACTCCAAAAGAAGTGAGGCACGATGCCAGCTGTGCTCATCACTGTCCGCACCAGTCATCCAGCTGGTGTGCTGTGAGTGCTTAGCTCATTTTTACTGAACGAAGGGACAGGAGACTAGAATAGAGTGGAACAGAATAGAAGAGTGTGTTGAAAAGCAAGGGAATAAGAAACAACTCATGTGGGAGGTGGGAGAGAGGAGGTCAAGTCCCATAGTGTGAGCTGGGGGGTGTCCAGGGAGAAATCCCAGCTTGGCTGTTGGTTTATCCTGTGAATTCCTCAACATGTCACTGACACTCTATAAATAGAAGCCAGCAGTCCTCCGGCTTCTCTTGCTAGTGCAGTGCTATGAGAGTGTGAGGCAGCAGGCAGGAGCCAGAATGTGGCCTTGATGCTGGAAATGAGAGTCAGGAACCCAGAGACTTTCACCCCACTCCACTCATTTGGGCTTCACTTCCTTTCAAGCTTATGATAAAAATTTTGTCTGCATAAACCTCATAGTTTTAGAGCCCTAAAATCCCGAGTGCCAAGTAGTGTCGCAATCAATTTACGTTCATCTCTAGATTATCCCGGGAGAGATCTCTGCCACAGACTAACAGATAATGAGCTCTCACTAATAGACACCATGGAGTGGGCAAGGAGGGCTGACTCACTGCAAAACTGACATGATAGGTCTAGCAAATGAGCCTCAGAACTCAGGGATTCAAAAAGGTTAAGAAAACTAGGTCATGTTCTCCAGAATACATTACATGGAACTTTTGCCGAAGTGCTGTTTGTTCACTTCTGATGGTGACAGTAAGGAGTAATGCTACACAATTGTGTCACAACCACAAAAAGCAGGATAGAGTAGCAAAGCCAAGGAAAACTTGGGCCATAAAGGGCTTTGGTTGAAAATTTTCAACACTGGGAGTAATTGATATATCTTCTAAACAGCTTACTGGCTGCTATCAGAGCAGCTGTAATAATAATTTTATTTATAAAACTCTCTTTTATTTATAAAACGCTTCTTCTGAGGTGCTCAGGGCACTGTACAATAGCACTAAATAAATTAAATTAAAGCATTAAATATTATGAAAATGCAATGAAAGCGACATTGCCGAGGAAACACGAAAACCCAAAAAGAAATAAAAACAAAAAACTCTTCTCTGCAAGAAGGAGCGCTTAGCAGGGTGATGTTTTTGAGAAAGCAAAGAGAGAGAGAGAGCTCAGTTAGTTTATAGGATAAATGTAAATGCTATTCCCCATGATAAGCATTGAGAATGTCTTTACATCTACCTTGACGATGCAATTGAGAAGAACTTGCGGAGGCAGAACATACAATGTCCCCATTTGTGACAAAATGGTATAGGGACAACATGGCACATGAGATCTAGATGTGGCTAGATCTACCCAGCCAAACCACTAGCCAGATACTCCATCAGTCATATTTGCTGAGGCTCCACAGGTCATTTCAACTTGGATAAGCTACAATTAGATAGCAAACATCATCACCCATGAGTTTATAGTCTAAGAAAGAAACATACTCTTTACTTGGAGACTACGTGTCAAATTCCAAGGCTGATGTTACTGATGATTGCCATCAGAGCTCATGAGAATGGCTGGTGACGCCGATGTTTAACCAGTGGTCCTTCCCACACAGTGAAAACGATGACCACATTCTGGGTTGGATTATGACACCTTTATGTGGCATCATCTCACAGTATCACCTTATAACAATTCCTCCAGTCAGGTTTATTATTACCCTAATTTTTCAGATGAGAAAAACGGAAGCAGAGAGAACCGAAGCCCAAGATTGCACAGCTATTATTCTAACCCAGTTGTGTTCCTGTCCACATTCGTACCCACTGCGTTCCTTCACACACACAAGGGAACATTTGTCTTCCATCAGGGGTGAAGGAAAGACCCTGCATGAGATCCAGGAAAGCTGGGGTTAGTCCTCACTGCTGCTCTTAGCCAGTGGTGGGACCTTGGAGAAGCCAGTTAACTTCTCAAGTTTGATGTTTTCCCATCTGTAATATTAGAAAAGGGTGGACAATAAAAGCAGTCAGGGGTTTAAAAAATAATGATACCATGGCATTATCCCCAATAATCAGTATTGCTTAACAATACCCCAAGTAATTATAACGTGCAACAGAGCTGAGAATCACTGGCCAGGTGCCTCTGAGATGGCTTCCAGCTCTGAAACAATTCAAACCCACGCCTGTACTTGCACAGCCCATTTGTAATTGGTGTGCACTCCTCTGCATCAGATCAACCTGCACTGTGCTCAGAAAGGGAAGCTCTGTGTCTGGATGGGCTGTGTAGTTAGACTTCTTGAGTCCAGACTCTCTCTGGTCTGCCACTCATGAATGTGCACCCTTACCTAGGCTAGTAAGGGTGACCTGACTCGTTTCTAAAGTAAGGGCAGTGATAACATCTATTGCCCAGGGCAGCTCTGAACATTAAATGAGACAGTGTACATAAAGAGCTTCATCTTGTTCCTGGCCGCTACATAATAAGGTTTCAATAAGCTACAGATATAAATATTATCATTGCATGATGAAAGTCTGCCTGATATCGTTTTCCTACTGTTGCTTCTAATAATTCTGTGAGACAAGAAGCTGTGTTTATAATGTCCTATGACTAGACCAGCTAAGGGCACCCTAGGGTCACCGTGCCCCAGTGCAGGACCCACCCAGCCTGCGGCAGAATAGGCTTCTGGGCATAACAGACTCCTGGGGCACAGGACACATTTTGGCCTCATGGCTGTTACACCATTCCAGGAAATCCCTTCTTCCTGAGACTCTTGCCTGTGGCTGAGTCAGGACAAATGACAGACAGTGCCTCTCTGTAGAAATGCTTGTTCTGTTGGCTTCTGAGTGGCCATCACATTTCTGGTGATTGGTACTTTCCCAACAGGACATTCTCTTGGGGTGGACCAGGGGAGATGCTTAAGTAAAGCATACTTTTGGAGTGGCCCCTCTTCCAAAGCATACCTGCCCAGGGAAAGGTGAGTCCCTTTCCCTCTAAGGCCTTCACATTTTCTCTGGGTAAATACTGCATGTCCACTATGCCCTTGGTCCATACATAGATGGAAACTTTCCCACACAAGCACATGCATACACACACTCTACAATATGTGTGTGTGCACACACACACATTAACACCCATGCACATTACATTAGGGACAAAGTACACAGATGCAACATGTTTTAGTCTCAACAAAGGAATCAGAAATGTACCATCCTTCCTTCCTGCACTGCACAGGGAGAGAATTTCTACTGGGGTTGGATGAGGCCTCCCCAGGATAAATGATATATTATGAGTGGAAGTGCAGCTCAATTTCCAGATGTGCTTATTAAGTGAAATGAAAAATAAATATATAAAGAGGCTCATCTAATTATCTCATCCTGTTCACAACAGCCTTGTGAGCTCTGCATGTCGGAGGCGAAACCACGGGGCCCTGAGGAGGAGGACCAGCCCGGTGCCAGGGGTCTCCAGAGATGGCCACAGCGTGGCCTGCAGGGTGGGAAGGAACTGTGGGCCAGAGCTTGGCCCTGGGGGACAGAACCAAGGGATGGCAAAGGACAGGGGACCAAGGGAGGAGAAAGGGAAAAAGGAGGACGAAAAGGGAGACGGGGAGAAAGATCCCAGCAAAAACGGGCCTAGAGAGCCGGTGAGCGAAAGTGCTCGGCACAGGGACAGAAGGTCAAAGTGAAGCTGGTGCTGGGGACACGCAAGAGTGGGAGGGACAGACGAGAGCACGCCTGGAAGAGTGAAGTAGGACACAATAAAAACGCAGAGAAAAACGATGAAAAATGGCGATAGGCAGGAGACGACAAAAGGAGCAGGCAGCGAGATAAAAAAGGAGTTGCTGGCGAGAAGGAATGAAAAACAGCCTCTGCGAGACAGATGGGAGAGAGAGAAAGGGGCGAGAACTGTGTGCATCTACTCTGCAGCGATCCTCCTGATCTTCTCAGTAAGGTGCTCACGAAAGCCAAGGGGAGGATCAGCCAGCAGCCCAAGCCCCGCTCCTGTGGAAACGCAGTGTGAGCTCCGAGTGGACACGGCCTCCCTCAACCCCGGACAGCTCTGGCAGGGCAGGGCTGAGCGCTGGGCCAGACGGGGTGACGAAGCACAGAGGGTCCTTGGTCTTTGCATTGCTCCAAGATGAAACCACGTGAGGAATCCTCCTGAATGCGGCCTGCTCTCCCCGAATTTGGGCCCCTTTTGCCGTTAACAAAAATTCCAAAGCCCACAGCAGGGCTTACTGCCCGTGATCTGGCCTCAGCTCACTTCTGGGTCTTGCCTCAGACCCTCCTCCCTCCTCTCAGCACCTGTGGGGGACACCTTTCCCTTCTCTAAAGGGGCCGTGGTCCGTCTAGCACCCAGCCAGTGCAGACATGGTCACTGTCCGGAAGACTGCACCTTCCCGACGCCACCTGGCTAATCCTATTCAGCTCTCAGCTCATGCAGAGGTTGCTCTGGAAGTCCCTTGGTGTCCTCAGGGGCAGGGGCCTCCCTGGGCACTGGCACAGCCACTAGTACTTGCTGCAACTCCCTCCCCATATTACGATGGACTACTTGCTTCTCCTGTCACCCACTAGCGAGCTATTTCTGTGGGGCCAGGTATGGCATTTGTGTTCTGCCCAAGCCTAGCATGATGCCTGGCTCATAGCAGGAGCTCAGTTCAGGGAGGCAGGAAGGGAGGGGCGGAGGGAGGGAGGGAGGGGTTCTGTTACAGATGCTTCTTCCTTCAGCCAGGCCCTGGGCTGCAAGGTGAGGCAGGCGCTTCTGTGCGTTGGCAGGAGGGGGCTGACTCCAGCTCCCCTTCTCCCGCCAGGCCACCAGCTTCCTGGGCCACTGAGGGCCAGCACGTGCCTAGGCTGTCACCTGTGGGGCTAAACCGATTCTAGATCCGGGAAGCTTTTTAGCACAGGAAAGGCACTTGTCATGTGAACTCCAGAAAAAGGTAGAAAGAATTTCTTGAATATCCCACCACCAAAAGGGCACCGAACAGGCCGCATGCTCCCCTGCCTAGAGGGGAGAAGGAAAGGCTACGTGTCTTAGCGTGTAGCATGAGGGGGCAAAGTCCCTGGACAAAGTCAGAGGGCATGAAGTGAGGTTGTCCTGACCCACTTAGGTGAACAGCTCTTCTTAGTGTCTCTGTTTCCTTATTTTCGTTTGAACCACAGTCTAGAGACGAGCCCAGGGAGAGGAGAGGCACACCATAACAGAAACGTGGTGCACACCCACTCACCTCATTCGACTAATGAGCATGAACATAATTTAGGATCTGATGTAAGAAATGTTCCCAATTTGACCTTTTGCTGCTTCTGACCCTTAGCTTCACTGGCCCTAGACCTGTGATTCCCAGCCCACCCACACAGGTTTCCCCGGCCACACCTGTACCTGGGCACTTCAGGTCCAGTCAGGGTGGTCAGAGGGCTCCAACTTTCTTTTCTTTTTTTTCTAGAGAATTCCTCTGAAGATTTGGAAACAGGCAGCAAGGATGGGTGGTCTGCAGGCATTCTATGATATCTCAGGTTCTGGTGTTCTCTGAACCCATTCTGCCTTCTATTTCCAAATAGCATCTCCTGTTTAAAAGGTCCTCCCAGTTCTTTATCCTGTCTGTCGTACCTCTTTTCAAGCTTTACCCTTGGTTCACACAAACCTCATCTCCTCTTGGTGACGTGACTTCATTTCAATAATTCAAAGGCCATATGCTCAGAATTCCAAACAGAAACAAAATCTGGCACAGTTTTCTCCCTTACTTATAAATGTATAAACCTGAAACTTTTATAAAGGTGCACACGTTAAATTCCATTGACTTTCAACTTTATCACACCACACATGGAGAAGAGTCATGTCTCTTTGGAATAGGGTCACCCAGGAAACCTGGGAACATGCGGCTGCTGGGCTGCCCGCTCTTCCTGTGTGCACACCTGGCCACGGCCCAGCTGCCCCAATAGCTGTCTAGCCCCCCAAGCAGAGAGGGGGTATCTCCAGGCCAGCAACACAGAATAATGTGGGATCAGCCGTGTTCTCACTCTCTCTCAGTTTCCTTGCCTCAAAACTCCCCCTCTAATCCATCCTTCATTCTGATGCCGAAAGTTTTTCTAAAACACAACTCACATAATTTCTCTGTTCGAACCTATGATTCTCCATTGCTTCCACATAAAACGCACACCTCGTGGGGTGGCGGAGATCCAGCCCTCCTGGCCCTCCCATCCCTGCGGGCTGTGGGAGTGCCCCCATCCCACTGTAGGCCCAGCCTGTGGTCTGGTGTAACCCACCCTCGGTCTCTTGGAGTCCTTTCCGCTGCGTGAGTCATTCCTTCAGTCTGTGACACTGGTTGCCTTCTTTACCCTGCTAAGAAAATCTACCCTGCAAAACTCAGCTTAGTGTCACCTGGTCTGAGAATATGGACAAAATCATTTTGATAGAAATAACAGATACAGAAGTTCATGCTCTCATACCTGAGCAAAGAGATAAAGTAAAAGCTAGAAAAAAAAAAATCAAGTCCGCTGAATGGCAGACTTTTGTTTTCATTTGTTTCTTCATTCAATAAGCATATATTAAGCACCCACTATGTGCCAGATCTTGTTATAGGTACTTGGAAGCAACAGTGAACACAGCAGGCCAGGCCCTCACCCTCAGGGAACCTGTTTTAGTGGGGGTGAAACAGACTGCAACTCTCAAATTCATAAACAAACATCAAGCCAACAGGCAGCAAGGTGCCAAGGCGTGAGGAGGGAGACTGGGGAGCTCTGCGGTACACGGGTGGTGAGGAAGGCCTCTGCCCTGAGGTGACTGTGAGCAGAGACCTAAGCAGAGCAGAGTGCCAAGGACACCAGGCGCAGGGCACCAGCAGCAGGAGCTCCCAGGCCCTGGAGTATGTTCCGGAAACATGAGGGGTAGAGAGGGAGCACTCCCAAGGCAAGCTGGAAGCGTGTTCCCAGCTACAGTCCTGAAAGAAAAGGAGTAGAGGCAGAGCAAGAGGGGGAGTGTATTGGGAGGGGAGGTCAGAGAGACGCCAGAGACCGGACCATGTAGGGCCTTTTAGGCCATGGTAAGGATTTGGGTTCTACTTTAAGTGAGCCAGGAAGTGACCAGCAGGTTTGACAGAGGAATGATGAAGCCTGTAAAGAAATGCTTTTGCTGAGTGTGGAGAACAGGTGAGAGGGAACAAGAGTGGAAAAGACCACTATTTAGTCAGATGGTTGTACAATACTCCAGACAAAGAGGACGACAGCTTGGGACAGGGCAGTAGAGCTCCAGGTGGGGAGAAGAAGCAGGATTCTGGACAGCATGTCCATTAGGATCTGCTTTGAGGTTCCTGGCATGAGCTCCTAGAAGAATGGAGTTACCATTGATGATTGGGTAGACTCCAGGAGAACAGGTTTGGGGTCAGGGTGAGGGGACAGTCGGGAAAGAAGGCTGGACTTCAAGAGATCTCTCTTGTACAGTTTGCGTTTGAGATGCCTCTTGGACAAATGGGGGAGATAAAGCCAAATACTAGGCCCCTCTCCCAGTGACAGAGAGAAGATTTAATGATTTTATCGTCAATTCTGGTTCCATATCCCCAAATCAAGTCCCACTGCCCAATGCTAAGTAACACGGTCAGTCTCCTCGCATTAAATCACAGTTGGCTGAGGTGTCCTTCCCTCAGGTCCCAGGGACAGAAATTTTCAACATCAAAAAATGTAGTCCTAGGTTTGACATTTGGATAGTTTAATCAATGCCTGTGGATACCCCACATAAAGAGCTAATATCTTTATTGCATGTGCATGACTAGGGTGGATATCCAAAGAGATTCCTTTAAAAAAGAAATAATAGAGTCTGCCCCCAAAGATGAGTCATACTTCAATTCTCACAGTGACAAAACCTAAATTTTTGGCAGGTTTTCACAAACAATTATTTTCTACTTCCAGCCATCAAGGATTCCAAACATTGAAGGCCAGTGTGTTGGTTTCCTGTTGCTATAACACATTTCCATAGATTTGGTGGCTTAAAAAGGACAGAAATTTATTCTCTCACAATTCTGGAGGCCAGAAGTCCAAAATTGCTTTCACGGGGCTGAACTCAAGGAATCAAGAGGGCTCGGCTTTCTCTGGAGGCTCCAGAAGAAAATCTGTTTCTGATTCTTCCAGCCGCTGCAGGCTGCTGCCATGCCTTGGCTTGTGGCCACATCTCTCTAATCTTCAAGGTCAGTGCCTTCAAATCTCTCTGCTCTCAACATTGCCGATTCCTCTGTGTGTGTTTCTGTCAGATTTCGCTCTGCCTCCCTTTTGTAAGCATGTTGCGATTGCATTTAGGGCCCAGGACAATGCCCCTGTCTAAAATCCTTCATACAATCATATCTGCAAAGACTCCTCTCTATAAGGTACATTCATGGGTTGTAGGGATTAGGATCTGATATTTTTGGTTGGGGATTATTCAGCCTACTACAAGTAGTGAATAAAACGCAGCAAGTGAATTATTTTGTTTAATGAGAAAAAAAAAAAAAAAACTTTACAGATCTAATCAGTATCCAACAAATTGTCCCTGAGCTCCTATTGAGTTCCAGGCACTGGGTATAGAATGCATAACAGGCATGCCCCCTCCCTGCCCTGTGCCCTCAGGGGAACAGATTTAATCACTAGTCGCACAAACACATGCCAAATTCTAACTGTGGCAAGAACCAAATTCTAACTGTGGCAAGAACCGCGAAGAACCATGCTCTAACTCTTGGGGAGGTGAGTGCGGCAGTGGGGTGGTCAGCCCACACCGGGGGGATCTGAAAAGCATCCCTGTGGAAGTGGCATTTGAGTCAATGTCTGAGGATAAATTGGATTAAGTGGGTGAGAAGTGGAAGAGAACTCCTGGCAGAGGGGCGGGGCAGGAATGTACAAAGGGCTCGTGCCCAGAAAAAGCAAGACAAGTAAAATAAACTAACATGAAAATAGTGAGGCAGGAGCGTGGCACGGATCAGGAGTGGCGGTCCCCCAGAACAGAGCCCCGGGACTATCCACCCCTTGCTAAGGAGCTGGCCCTCCCGAGCCAAGGAGAAGTCCTTGAGGTGCCACCACAGTCGGGTTTGAGAAGATGGCTCTGGCTGCAAGTGCAGAAAGGGCGGGTAGGGGAAGCAGAGTGGGCGTGGGCAGACTAGTTATTTATTTTTATTGTAGCAGTCAGGCGCTAAAACGCCAGGCCATCCATTTCAAAGACGTGTGTTTGTTTGGCTTGTGGGCACGAAGCCCTGCTCCCGAGCTCGGAGGCGCCTCTCTCACTCCCAGGATTCTCCGGGTGGCGCTGTCCTGGAAGCTCCCTTTTGCACCTTAATCACTGCCCCAACCCGCTCTGCATCCTGATGTTAGTGACGGATCTCACTCATCTCTGTCTCTTCCAACCTCTATTTCAGTACTTGACACATGGTTTCTAGGCATCTGTGAAAGGGGAAAAACTCAAAATTTCCAATCTTCCTTTCTCAGAGTAAGGAGAAAGGCTTGGCTAGCCTGGTCCTCAGAATGAGGACAGTGCTAGCACAAGTGTCCCCTCTGTGAAGCCCAGGATTTAGGACTGTAAGACCACCATACACTGCACCCAAACAGAATTGTGAGAACAAAGGAGATGATGGCAGGAGAGCTGAGGAGCAGCACCAGGTCAGGAGGCCAGAAAGCCGAGAACGCTCGAGTTCAGGGGAGGGACCTCAGGTGGGGGAAAAGGGACGCCATCCTGGAACACGCATGCACTCCTGGCACAGAGGATCTGGTCTGTTTAGAGGAGCCAGGATGGGACAAATGGATGAAGAGCTGGAAACTTTTACTGACAGCAAATGATTCCAGAAATGAAGGGTATCGCTATATAGTCACGTTCCTGCATCTGCTTGGCACCTTGCTCCAAATCAAATTGTGGGATATAGCAAAACATTTCTAAAAAGTATCTAATCGGTAATACCTAATTTGGAATAACTTAAATAAGGAGGTCATGTTTCCAGGTAATTATTATCAAAATTTAGACTGGAACCCAAGACTCTTAAATCCTGAAATTTCCTTCCTTTTACTAAACTATTCAATCCCCAATGGAGCCAACACCAGGTTCATTGTGCAGACTCCCAATTAATCACAGTAGAAAGCACTACTTGCCAAGTGAAAATCTTCTATTTTGAATTCTTAATCCCCCCACCAGCTGAGTGTACCACAAAGACATGAATATACAATTGAGACATAAAGAAAACATGCCACCAAATTAAACTGCCCTAATTTTGCAGCAATAAATTCTTTCTCAAATAACATGAAATGAAGATCTCTCAAAAGAGAAGCGTGGTGCTCCAAAAACTCCAGGAGCAAATTCCACCACTAAGCCAAACTCCAGCAGAAGCCAATTAGATTCTATACCAATGTGAGGCATTAATTTACCCCAGGCGATATTCAGTGGGAATATAAGTCTTAATGTATATTCCAAGTGGTGACATCACAAAATCTAAATTAGCCTGGAGACATCTGAAACGGACTCTTCTCACCTGCACATGTGCTCCCAGGTGGCTGCTGAGGACCCGAGAGCTGGAGACCCTTCCTGTAGCTGCCATTTATCCTAGCAGCATCTTCGCCCTCTCTGGAACGACCACCCCAATGACAGCAAAACCCAATACCTTGTACTGTATTTGCTAGTACACAAAGACATGCACTTTAACTATACTATGGAAAAATAATCATTACTGCCTCTGCAGTTATAAAACATATATTTTACTGCCTCAAAAAATTGACCTGTTGGTAGAAAAGTATTTTGCAACATTTCCCCTTTGTGTCTTAACTGTGCAAGGGACATAGAACCAGTTGGGACTGGATATGTTCTTTCCTTCCAATACTTCTCCTTTTCTCCCAAGATTTATTGACCCGATACTTGTCATGTTCCATTCCACTGATAGCCTTTTTGGGTATTTGTCCATTGCCAAAACAACCTAATGCACATTTCCTGAGGAAAAGAAGTAGCAATCTTGCAGAACATCAAGAAAAACCAAGTCCGTGCTGAAAACCTACAGGGCTTCATCCAAAACTGAGATGTAGACTACCTTTCCGGTCATATATACAGTGATTTCACCCCGGGAAACCTGTTCTGTGACCACGTTAGTGTCCCCACCCTTCCTCTAACATGTCATACACTTTCAGACTTCCTAGCTTTTAAAGTTTTGCACATTGCTCCTGCTTGGGGTTCGGTCTCCTCTCCAGAGCCCCCCAAAAGCTCTATTCACCACTGAAGACCCTTGTGAAATGTAACCTTGTAGTTTTACCTAATTTTGCAGGTAAACTCAGTTACTTGATTTCAGTGCATCTACAGGCACACACATCCTAATTCCTGTTACCTTACAAAACAGCAATTTGCTATTATAGTGGTCTCTTCTACTAGACAAGGAAGAAGCTTTGTTGGAATCTTCATGTTCCCAGCATTTGGTTTCAACATGCTGTTAAATGGAATTAAAAGGTGTCAAATGAAAATCCTCAATCTGACAACAGATGGACTGAGAGCCGTTCTCACTAGTGTTTCCCCAGGCCCTAAGATGCTAAGTATTTTAATTTCATCAAGAAGAGAAGAATGGCCAGAGTCTTTCCGTCTCTTGAGTACCTAAGAGTCTTCTTTTGATAGTCATGTCATCAAGATCAATGATGCTGCCCTTGATATCTCTTTATACCTACTGAAACCTTCAGGAATATGATAATAAGGGTCTTTCTGGACACATTCTAGGATTAGCCAGATCTGTCCTGGTGGATCGTGGGACCCTAAAGAGACCTCATCCAACCCTTAATCAAGAACATTTGCTTTAAGCTCAGCTCGAATAAATCAGCACCTCTGATATGGGAAGTCTAAATGAATGTATCTTGAAAATGCTGTTTATTCAAGATCTGATGTTTGTCCTTTCCCTAAAATAACAGGACAACATTTCTCACTTGGAGGCTGCAGAAGGAATCAAGATCCAGACAGAATAAGAGCCACTTTTTCATTTCTGTGGTGCTGGAATCTGAGGCAGCTCAGAGACAGCTCTGAGTCCCTGGGGAAAGGCACCTGGGGGACAAGAGCGCAGTGGTTGCTTCCAGACTTTCCCTGGGGAGCCAAAACTGCTCACATGGAGAGACGCCGTCTGGCTCCTCTAAGTGTCTGCTGTGAAGCAATTAGGGTCACCTGGACTTTCTGCTCCATTAGAGCCGTAAGTGGGTATGAGGAGCTTGGACAGGGGGACCCTAAAGTTATCTACTGTTCCGAGACAGAAACAAAGTTTTCCCAACTGCTTAGAAAACACGAGGACCTCTCCCCCTACCATACCAGAAGACACAGAAAATTCCATCATTAAATCGATATGACTTTCATCATAGCATTTTGCTGATACTACTTTAGTCTTATACACTCTGCCCTATTTGGCTTAGTAGACAGATACTGTTTCTAGTGGGTTTAGTGAAATGTTAGTATTGGTCTAGTCTTTCTGACAAATTCTGTCCCTACATTGTCAGTAACTGCTTCAGGAAATTTAAAAACTCACCAGGTAGAACTGAGTCGCCTCATCTGCATGCTGTCTAGATTTTGTAAATCAATTTCAGGTAAAAGGCCCTACTTCCTTGCCATTCTCCAGGGTGCTTTGAGGAGCACTCCAATTTTGTACTGAAATTTAATTTCCTGACTTTTTCACAATTCTATCAAATTTAGATGCACAGTCTTATGTGACCAAACCAAATGTGCATTTTTAACTATTTCTCGAATGGGACAGGAAAAGGGGAGGTCGTTTGGAAAGGCAAGTGTGCCCACTGTTTGTCACAGGGGGCTGCTGACACCAGGAGAACACAGATGCACTCAGAAGGGGACTTCGGTCTATTCAGAATTGGATCACGATGTTTTCCTCCACCATGGGTTCAGCTGGAATGGAAAGTGTTGGTGCAAAGATCTTCAGAGCGACACAGGAGCCCTGCAGTGCCA
The DNA here is from genome assembly GCA_963574885.1 of Lepilemur ruficaudatus. NCBI lineage: Eukaryota > Metazoa > Chordata > Mammalia > Primates > Lepilemuridae > Lepilemur > Lepilemur ruficaudatus. The sequence continues at coordinate 41,490 of CAUYRT010020549.1, forward strand.
GGAGGGCATGGTGCCTTCTGGGTGGTGATGGGTCTGCAGAGAGAAAATCTAAACTTGGCTTTCAAAGTAAGGATTCGATCATATTATTTCCTTTGATATTTTGTGTTTCAAATTTCCTTTTGTTCAGGTTCGCAGGGAGGGCATCTATGGGGCGTGGGTGTCTAGAAATTAAAAGTTATTGTTCCTGTTCTCTTAATCACAATAATGAGTGGCTTGACAAGGTCAATTAATTATTCAGGGTTGGAAAGCAACACAGTTGCATATATGGAGCAGGTAAGATGAGAGTAGGTTAGGAACAGGGAGACAATAAAAGGTAAATAAAGGACTGGTACAGCCAAAGATCTGGTTTTGTGCAAGTGGCCTGCCTGGGCTGGAAGTTTGCCCAGCCTAGTTCATTTCTCCCTGGAATTGCACTAACACGGGGAGTGGATGGCGATGTCCTGGCTTCTATCACTGTTCCTGTCCCATTCCACAGACGTTAGTGTTTCCCTCCCTTCACCTGAGCTTCAGAGCTGTTTGACTCCAAAGGCAGGTAATTAACTATCAAACAATAGCAGGGATTTTCAGCTTAATTCTGCCCAGGAAGAAATAGGGAAACTCATTTTCACCAAACAAAAGGGAGGGGGTGATTAGATGCTCCAGTGACAAAAGAGAGACCTAGATAGGGCCTGGAAAACAGATAAAGAGACTAAAAGCTTTTTTATTTTTATTACACTAATGTCGCTGTTTTTATAAGCACTGTATTCTACAATTTTCTATCATGCAAATGTGTCTCTAAGTGAGATTAAAGTCCTGCAGGTACACAAGTCAAGCCTGAGAAGTAAGTTTTCCGTGCTTGCATAAGAAGGAACTTTCCTAATGCTCTGTAGACAACCACAGCATGGTTTTGCTAAACCATCATTCATAGGGTCTTAGAAATACAAACAGCGCTTTGTGATGGCTTCCCAAGATGTCCGTAATTTGGCAAACAACTCAGTCCCACTGAGTGTTTTATCCACTTTGTGTTTCCCAAGAGGTGGCCTCCTCCCAGGTAACAATAGAGACAGGGGTGTGATCATTTTAGATGTAAAAGAAGGTTGGTGTGGCAGCAGGATGAAGAGAGTGGAAGGGCTAAAACACTCAGCTCAACTCCAGAAGCAGCCACCTATTAATGACACCCAGAAAGCAGAAAACACTAAGGTCAAAGGGGTGGGAACCATGAGACACAAGTTATAATAAATCTTAGCTGTCCCTCCCTCACTCTGGCCTGAAAGATTATGCTGTGGTTGCCTCTGTGGACAGGCAAATCCATGGGTGGTATTTCTTACTTTTCACATTTTGAATGGAGTATTCAAAACAACTCGAAGTCAAGAAGTCTGAACCCATTCACCTCTGCTGAGGAGTCAGTTTGACCATGTGATGCTTCAGCTATGTTAGTTCTCCCCAGGGCTCCGTGGTGCAAATCTGCGTCCTGGTGATTCGCCTCCCTCCGCTCACACTGAACTCTGAACCCCTCCCTGAACTCTGCCTATTCTCCTTCGGATATTTCTTTGGACTCTCAACATTCTTCTCTGTCCTAGTTACCATATGACCCCCATTGCTCCAATTTTTCAACAATTCTTTCTTGTTTATAAACGACCACCATCTTTTTTTAATGTCCATCCTCTTTCCAAAATTCCATTCTCCTTTTCACACCTGGCCCTTCAGGTCAAGGAAAACCATTCTAGCTTTAACATCTACTTTCCTTAATGGTGACAAGCACTTACACCCCTGACTAAGAGAGCTTTCTCTATGATGGAAGTTCACATAAAGGGTCCATGTCCGACCTGCCCAAATCAGAGTGCTACAGTTTGGGTGTTTGTCCTTGTAAATCTCATGCTGAAATCTGAGGACCGATGTTGGAGGTGGGGCCCAGTGGAAGATGTTCAGTCACAGGGGTGGAGCCCTTATGAATAGATCAATGCCTGTATGGTGGGAGTGGGTGAGTGAGTTCTCGCTCTACTATTTCTGGTGAGAGCTGGTTGTAAATGAGCCTGGCACCTCCCTCCCTTGCTTCCTCTCGCCACGTGACCGCTGCACCACTGGCTCCCCTTCATCTTCCACCTCGAGCGGAAGGAGCCTGAAGCCCTCACCGGAAGCCAATGCTTGTGCCTTGCTTCTCACACAGCCCGCAGAACTGTGAGCCATAACCTCTATTCTCTACCAATTACCCAGCCTCAGGTGTTCCTTTAGAGTAACACAAAACACTGACATAGGAGCCTCCATCACACCTGGCTATTAAAGCACTGGAATGTGGCTAGCATGACTGAAGACATCGATTTTTAATTTTATTTTGTTTTAGCTAATTTAAATTCACTTTTAAATAGACCCTCTGGCAAGTAGCTACTTAGCTCAGCTCTCTCGTCCCCCCATCTACCCACCACCTTGCTCTGTCTTCTCCTCCACCTCCTACCCATGCTGGCTCCAGGGTCCGTCCTCCCCAAGGATGGCACTTGCTCCTAGCTTGCCCTGGAGACTTGCCCCATGTGACGGCCTGGGGACCATGGCTGTCTGCAAGAACTAAGCATGCTGACTAGCAACCAGGGAAGAGGATCCAGCACCGCCAACTAGGGGGTATGGGATATTTGATAGTAAAGGGAAAGGTATAACCCCAGACCTGAAGCAGCTTGCGCACGCTGTGAAAATGCCACAACCTTCCTCCTCTGTAGGTTTATTTATATATGAAGCTGACTATATGTACACGAGTACACATACTCTCGGGCAGAACTTAGTTCCTTTTTCTTGCTGCTGTTTTTAGTTCTTTTTTTAAACGATTATAATACCATTTTGAAAACTTAATATGCCTAACTTTTATTCCAGCAGCATTCTGCTCAGGGTTGAATAGCAACTTCAAGTCAGCTTGTGCTAGGGGAATTAGGGTTTATGTTCAGTATAATAAACGATCCCGAGATAAATATATTTCTTTTTTTAATCCAGGATGGTGGTACATCCTCTTTCCAATACAGAAACAGAGGAGCCTGGCTCTATTTAGTTTGTCTGATTGCTTTGAAGAGGGGGTCAGGTTGGCCCTGAGAAAACTATGGTCCTCTATTCATTAAAGTGTCAATAATACTCAGTCCAGGCATATCGACAGAGGATTAGCTTGGGCTGAGTCTGTGTACAAGACCAATGCCTTTTTTAACCCAGCTTGTTTCCAGATCAATACACCCATCAGCATTCGAAAATTAGCCCAAGATGAGATTCCAATACTTGAGGTGGTGTGTCATGCTAAGAGGGCACCTAGCCAAGTCACAGATGTAAACACCTAGCTAGGGATTAGACATTTTCCATTAGCTTGGACATGAGTGAAGATTGATGCAGACTCCATCCTCCTGCCTCCCAGCACCGCACCCCCACAGATACTCAACCCTCTCTCTTGGAGCCCATGTAAGATCACCGGGCTGTAATTCGAGCCATTTGCTTCAACAAGCATTTATTAAATGTTCACTTTGTATAAGGCACTATGCCAGATGTTTATGGCAGGGGTGTGTAGCTTAAGAAAAAAAAAAAAACATGACAAAAACATGGTTCTTGTTTTCATGGAGGCATTTTTCACAATTCCTTCCATTTTCAAGTTCCATGAAGGCCCTGCTCCCTAAAGCAAATGTCTGTAATAATTCCTAGTTCCCAGTCTCTCATTGTCATCGCTATATATTCTGCTCTCGCCCATCAGTGTGCATGGGGGGAGCAGGAGGGAGGGCCTCAAGAGCACGCAGGACGGAGTGCCTGGTGGCACTGGGGCACTCGACAGGCCTCCCTAGGGAAGGGGGATTCTCAAGCATATTTTGGTCTACTTATCCACAATAAAAATGTATTTTATATTAAAAATATATATACACATGGAAGCAAAAATCTCACACAGCAATACCTACTTTACTCTTTATAATACATTCTGATACCATCTGTGTCAATTCTATTTCCTTTAAAAACACAATATGCACACACCAGTTTGAAAAGTATTCATTTATAGAACCAATTAAGAAAAAGCATCAAAATTTCCTTCAGGGAAGAAAGAGTAAGCAAAAAAATAATAAACACTTGGTGTGGCCAACTCTGCCACAGCACAAGGGGCTCCAAGGATCCGCTGGCGTAACTCTAGTACCCTCGGGCCGGCCAGCACTGCTCTTACGCTGGGACGTCCTCTCCTTGCCGCTCACCCTGCCTCGCTCTTCTCAGCGCTGATCCACGGCCCGCACTTTCCCTTCTCCCGCTGCCTCACAGCCAGTCCCCTACCTCTCCCAGCACATATGGGTTCTTCTCAAGTCACCTTCCTTCCCATTGTGTCTCTAAGCAGTGGTCCCACAGCTCTGTACCCTTCTTGAACCTGCTGATAAGGTGGTGGGCTGAAGGAGCCTCCAGGAGAGGAGTTCATTGCCCTGGGACCGCCATGGAGCTGGATGAAGGGAACTCGGAGGCGGGCCAGGAAGAAAGTCTAACAGAGGAGCCGGCACTCCTTCGCTCAGGGGCTTACACTTATGAGGCATTTGGTCCACTGAAAAAGGTGTTTAAAAACCTAAAAAATAACAATAGTACTAGAGAGAGAAAGACAGAAAGAAAACCCAAATAGCTAATGCCTAAATAGCACTTCCATGTGCCAGGCTCCCTTCTGCATGTTTTATGGGTTAGTACGTATGACATTCAATCCCCACGATGTTCCCATTTTACAGAAAGAGAACCCCGCGGCACAGAAATAACTTGATTAAGGTCTCACAGCTAGAAAGCAGCCAAGTCTGACTCTAGCTTTTACTCACTAACAGGAAGCTGTCCGCCTGGTTAAGTGCTGTCTGAATGCCCCCGGGACCAGTTCTGTTTCCTGGGAAGAGGTGAGCACCGTTCCCAGGGGCTAAGAAACGGAGAGCAGGACCAAGAGAAATGCAAGAAACAAAACAAGCAAACACACAAGGCCTCACAAACTGGGCTTGGGGGGGTGCAGAGGAAGCCAGAAGAGTTGGGGTACAATCGGAACAGGGAGAACCAGATGCGGGTATGGAAGTGAAGGCATGGTATCAAAAGCCCCGGGCTGGGAAAGGAGAGAGGTGCCAGTGAGCTGGAAGCAAGGGGGTGCCTGTGAAGGGTGTAGCTGGGGTGAAGTGCCCGGAACATTTTAGCTGGCTGTGCATTCTTTCAAGGCTGGGCTAGGGCACGCATATGTGCACTGCCAGGAGTGCATTTAAAATGCTTGTATTAAAGCAATCTCTGAGTGGAATGAAATCTCAAGAAAAGAAGGAAAAACAAACAAACAAACAAATTTAAAAAAACTTATGGGAGAAAAATGCCACGGAAAGCAATAATTAATAGATAATTTTCTGAGAAACGATATTATTGGAACAAAACAGAACAAAAAATTCTAGTCTCACTCAATGGACAAATTATTGGAAAATTCAGGCTCTAACTGCAAAATGACAACTAAAAAGGTGTCTTGGCCAGATAGATGAAGTAAAACTCATCTCTGTCGAGGATCACAGAAAATTTCTTAATACAGGCTTTCCCAGCCAGCCAGTCAGCCAGACCTCCCAGCCAAGCCCAGCCACCTACCTTGTACAATGAGGTGGACCCGTGAGGTCTTTGGGTGGTTGTCTGTCTGCACTGAGCAGGTGTATGGGCCCTCGTCATACACATCCACATTCTGGATCTCGATGCTGTACTGGGTTTGGGTGTTGCTCAGGAGGACCACACGAGGATCCAGGCACCACTTGTCATTCCCAGCATAGAGGATGGTGCTGCGGTTTAGCCAGGCCACCCGGGTGACCCGGTTGTCAATTGTGCACCTAAAGGGAGAGCAGACAGAAAAGTCAAGGGACAAGAGAAAAGATAGGAGGCATCAGAGCTGGGTCTTCGTGGTGAGACTAGGATGTCTTGTCACCATGCCTTGTCTTTCGTGCCCCCAGGATAAGAATATACATTTCCTCTGTGTGATTTGTCAACTGTGCAACTTTCCGGAACTCAACAGCCGCCTTATAGGATTATAGCCTCAGAACATAGGCTGTCTCAGACTTCTGGGTCCTGAACAGCTCAGTGCTTCTGAAACCACTTGAGCACAGGACTACTTCAAATAACTTCCCAGGTGTAACCTGGAGGCATCTTGCATACCCGGAATGGCTGGGCCCTTTGAATACCACCGGCCTTCCCTTTGCTCAGAGATTGCCAGGGTATGGATGGCACTAACCCATCACATTTCTTTCCAGGTATTTGAGGTGCACTAAGTCATTCAATACTTATAAGAACCCTACGAGGAATGTTCTGTTGGAAATGGAACTGAAGAACCGAGAAACTAAATAATCCTCCAAGTCACACAGCCAATATGTGCTCAATCAGAGACCCAGCTTTTAACTACCAGCTGTCCTTCCCCTCATCTCAGAACAGCGAATTCCGACAGGAGACTTCCGAAGTCAAAACCAAATACAGACCACCACCCTTGCTATTTATCTTCATTGCACCCAGGGGCGGAAATGTGCAGTTACTGCTAGACTAAAGGCATTTTCCGAAATCTCAAAACTGTCTGCATGTATAAAAATAGATTTTTTTTTTCTTTTTGCATCTGGAGTCCTCAAATTGTGGAAGCTCCCTTCTCTTTTCCACCCTCTCAAATTTCCCAGCAGCTCTCGCCAAGTCCTCATGATGTCTTCGTGTCTGTATTCGTTTCCCTCTCTCCCTACATCAAGAATGCGCTATGGCCTTGGGCTAAGTTCACAGTGTCCTGATCCTAAGGACAATGCTAGAAATAGGAACACAACACAGTACCTATAATGATGCTTCAAATGTATACATTCTCTTGCAGTGAACAAAGCACTTTTACATTCTCACTGTCTCATTCGATTTTTGTAACAAATTTGTGAGGTAGAAGCTCTTGCCCATTCTTTACTTTAAAGATCAGGACTCCAGGGTTCTGAGTGGTCTGGAGACTTATCTAAGGAAAGAGCTAAGAAGTGCTCAAGTCAGACCTCTCAGCCAGGTCTTCTAATTCCTGGTACTATGCGCATCTCAGAATGTGCAAAGGTGAATTTTGGGGGTGGGAGGGGCAGTTGCTTCTATTGGATTCCGAAATGGTTTGTGACCATCATACAACTGCTACTGAACACACCTGCCTCCTCAGGCAGTCCCTTTCCAGATGAGACATCCTGCATCATGCATCCTTTCTGCTTTAATTGCGTAAATGTCACATCATCATTGCAGGGCCAGTTAGGCACAGTGGATGTTTTGCTGAGAGCTCCTGTGGGGAAAACTGCCCACCCAGAAGCACCTTTGCTCTGGTATCCAGCAAGTTTTGAGTAGCTTATTGCATTTTCTGGCAATGCAGGAGAGATATAGGGTCTCTCTGGCGTCACTCTGACACAGCATGAAAATGATAGGGAAAGATCAGGGGACTATTTTTCTAAGTGGGCATGGACCACTTACATTAGAATCACATGAGTGATCTGTTACAGATTCTTGGTCTCACCCCCAATCCTAATAGTTCAAAATCTTTGGAGAAACTCAAAATATGAGTTTACAACAATATCTCAGTTGGGTCATACACACGCTAAAGTTTGAAATCCACTGATATAGAGGTGTGTATCCAGGACCAACTAAATAATCTGTGAGGCCCAGTGAAAAATGAAAACATCCTTTGTTCAAGAATCAACAAGACTTTCAAGATGGCGAGAGCAGAGCATTCGACCAAGTGAGGTTCCTATGCAAATGAACAAAGCCACGGATCCAGTGTCGAACGTATCTCCAGGTTCACTGTGCTTATGAGTCACGTGGGATCTTGCCAAAAAGCAGATGCTGATTCAATAAGTCTGGGTTGGGGCCTGAGAGTCAGCATCCTTAGTGAGCTCTGAGGCGATGGCAATGGTGATGGCCCCGGACTGTTCCCTGAGTAGCAAGTATCTAGAAATGAGTCCCACGTACATTAGGGTTTGAGAAGCACTGACTTAGCACTTGCTGTGTGAAAGTATAGTCGGCAAAACAGCAGAATCACTCTCACTGGGTGGGAGCTTGTTGGAAAGTCAGAGTTTCAGGCCTCATCTCAGATGTAATGAATTCAAAACATTTTAATAAGATCTCCGGGTAACTCGAGTGCACATGAAGATTGGACAGGCCTAGCGTGTACCCTAAGCTTTCCTTTTGGCTTTGATGAAAATATCCAGAGTAGATTCTGAGTGTGAACGAGGGAGAGTGCAGCTGATGGAGGGCGCACCGACATCCTACCTTCCCATACGCCCCCTTGCAGACCTGATGATCATCATCTCAGGCTGCCTCTCTTGAAATGCGGATTTGGAAGCATATGGGTTTGAAATCCCTCAAGAAGGACAACACACTCCACAGCTTGCTTTGCTAATAACATACCTGGGATACCATTTATATTAATAACCTGAAGGGCGGATCCAAGTAGAACTGGAGAAATTCACATTCATGGCCAATGTTTATGGAACACATATTGGTATATGCTGGGTACTGTGCAAGCACCCTAAATGCGCTATTTTATCATCTCAAAAACTTGGTTGGGTTTATTGTAACATGAATGATAAGTGTCAATTTACAGATGGGTTTAGCTGAGGCTAAGAAACGTTACCCACATTGACTAAGATCACACTATTAGTAACCTGCAGAACAGGGATTCACCCCAGTTTTTGTTTTTTTAATTTGATATTCTTGAATGTCCTTATAGGGCCTCCTAAAAAAAAAATCTAATTCAGTTATCTCAAATTCAGTGTGCATCGGAATCACCTGGAAGACCTGATATAACAGGGATGCTGGGCCTCTGGCCCCAGAGTTTCTGATCCAGGTCTGGGCTGGGCCTGAGAATCTGCATTTCTGATGTGACCCAGGTGACACTGGTGCTGCTGGTCTGGGGACCACTCTTTGAGAACCACTACTTCAGACACGTGGTTTTTGAGATGACAGTAGCAGAGTGAATGGGCACCAGGAAATGGCCCTGTCTGAAACAATTTTCTGTTACTTTACAGGAGAGAACTTTCCTGTAACCGATATGTTCTGGGAAGTCAGAAGCAGAGTCCTTCATATTTTCCTCCAGAGGCTGAAATCTGACCAGACACCAGGCGAACGGCCATGGTGCAGGAAGTGCTGCCCAACACACACTGAACCGCTTGAATAATTGTTTCTGATGTCCACCACGAGGGCATCTCACAACCTCCGACGGATATGAGAGGACCATCCTGGGCTTCCTCGTGAGCGGTTAATTACTGAAAACAGACTGAAACGGAAGCTGTCCCAGCACACAACACTGCATCACAGGCCAAACAGGTTCGTTTGCAGATATGCTAACACTCCGCACACAGCCAATTTCCAGCACGGTTATGCGGCCCCTGTGATATACGACTCTGAGAAGTTGGCATAGTTTCATCTGCGGTTGTGCGCACGTCCAAGGTCATGTTTAGATGTCCAAACTGTCACTGTTGGATATCACTCTTGCTGAGCCTCTGTGGAATTAATGCTGGCTTCCGCAGAGATGGATCACAAAGGTAACTTGGCAGCCAACTCTGTCACTCCTTGTACCTGCCCCTTTCTATCTGTCTCATTTATCCAGTCTCCACAACAATGCAGAGGACACATTTCTCCCAGGTTAAAAAAAAAAAAAAAGGGAAAATGAGCATAATTGCTCTCAGCCAGAGTGAAGGCTGGCTGGAGGTGGGAAATGCAGACAACAGGTTCCCTCCTTTCAGAGGCAGCCCTTAACATAGCGCTTCTACAAAATTACTCCTAGAATACACCGCAGTATTTCAGCTTCCTCGGGAAGGTGATTCACTATAGGATTAAGTAGGAATGAGTAAGGTTTCAAACTCAGCTATTCCTGACTAATCCAGGTGAGCGTGGCTGGAGGTGACCATTTTCAGATACTGGGAAACAGTCCCAGGTCAGCACGACGCATGCCAGGAGAGAAAGGAGAACGGAGATAGAAAGGGCAGGAAGCAGCTGGGTGTGGTGGCTCACACCTGTGATCCTAGTACTCTGGGAGGCCGAGGCAGGAGGACTGCTTGAGGCCTGGAGTTTGAGACCAGCTTGAGCAAGACAGTGAGACCCCGTCTCTATAAAAAAGATAGGAAAAAAAAAAATAGCTGGGTGTGGTGGTACACACCTATAGCCCCAGCTACTCAGGAGGCTGAGGCAGGAGGGTCGCTTGAGCCCAGGAGTTTGAGGTTGCTATGAGCTATGATAACATCACAGTACTCCAGCCTGGGTGACAGAGTGAGGTCCTGTCAGAAGGAAGGAAGGAGCGGGGATGGAAAGGGAGGGGGAGGAGGAGGGGAAGAGAAGAGGGAGGGGAGAGGAGAGGAAGAAAAAGGGAAAAGGAAAAGAAAAGAAAAAGAAAAGGAAAGGAAGAAAGGGTGCGATGTGCCCAGACCAAACCTTCAAAGCCTCTTACCTTTCCCCCTACAATCTCAAGACATACCACCCTCCCACCAGCAGCATCCTCTCTGCCCATGCTGCCACATATAGAAGAACAGAAGAACAACCTCACACACCTGAGGATTTTGGATGGGGCCCTGAAAGGCCAGCTCCCTTCTGTCTCCCAGCTTCCATGCCTGCCCTCCAGTCCTTCCACACCCCTGGCCCTGGCAGTGGCAGTAGCCTTCCGTGTTTCTCCAAATGGCATTCCCATCACCACCAGTCCCCAGCCCTCCCCTCCTCATGTGGCCCCTATGGACTGCCTGTAGCCTGGACTTTCCAGCATCCTGGCCGGATCCAGACAGAATGAGAGAGAAAGAGAGGAGAGAGAGAAAGGGGGGAAAGAGAGAAGGGGGGAGGGAGAGGGGGGGAGAGAGGGAGGGGGGAGAGAGAGAGACAGACAGAAAGGGAGAGAGAGAGAGAGAGAGAGAGAGAGAGAGAGAGAGAGAGAGAGAGAGAGAGAGAGAAAATGAGAATGAGAATGAGAATGAATATGAATGAGAATGACTGGGAGGGACATTTGTTTCCCATTTCAGTGCTGAGCCACGGTGCCCTTCTTAGTCTTTGTGTGTCTGTGGGCACCCTGTTCCTTTACTGGAGAAGATTCTTCTAATAGAGAATAGGCCTGTCTGTTTGGAGCAGGGATTATTGAGGATGTCCTGCCTGCATCAATGTTGAATGTACAATTGGCCAAAAGAGGATCCAGGCACATGTGCACTTTTCCCAACCACGCACAGGAATGCAGGGCAGGGTAGGGAAAGCTGCCACACCTGTAATTTTCTGCAGCTGCACCTATTGTTCCAACACTGTAAAAATGCAGCCCTCTATGTCATTAATCTCGTGTTGATGAATGGTGGCTTTATTGCACGTGCTGCATTTATACATAGAGGAAGAGCCAAAAAAACAAAACAAACAAAACAAAACAAAAAAGCTTAAGCAAGCCCAGGATATGCATTGCAGAAATAGAACCATGAAGGTGTGGACTCAAGGCCTCAAGCTGTTATACTTTTGGATTTAGGATGAGAGAATCAAGAAAGAGATAAGAACCTGGGAATTGGAAGAAAAATAAAGCAAAGGTTGTCTGCTTAGAACCTTCTAAAGACAGGCAAAGAGAGTGTTGAAACAGAAGAAAGATTACTGAAGAAGGAGAGAAAAGCCCAGGCTTGGCCTTTCTTAAACACACCTGCCTGAAGATCTGAGGGCAATAATGGCAGTGTGCAGCGCAACCGTTCCTCCTTTCAAACGGCCCTTTGACTGCTTTTGAAGAAGGCAGACATCTCAAGCAATGCTTGAAACCACAGCAAAATGAGAGCTTCTGCCCTTCACAGCACATGGTCACAACAGCCTCTTATCGCACAGAAATGCTCCAGCTTCCCCAAAGTTTGGTTCCTCTGAGCCTTCAGCTTGTGCCCCACCCCTCCCCTCAGGCATCACAGCAGAAGAGGACAATGCCAACGGCTCAGAAATACCCACACACTGTTCCGTGAGGTGGGCCTGTGCTTCTGCTCTTGTGAGAAACCGTTCTCTGGGGGAAACCAAGAAATCAACAACAGTGATGGTTGCTCCATCACTGATCTGTTGAACATTCAGGTATCAGCGAGTACCATGGTTCCTTACTGTTAAGAGCCGGTGTCACTAACGAGGTTGCTAATTTTGACCCTACTGGATATTTTTTAGAGACTAAACTCACGTTGATATTTACAAAATTGGTTTGGGCCATACAGAGACAAAAACACTAAACTTACACTCAGCTGACACTGGTCTCACATCTCACAGACGTTACCAGATTTGCTTTACATAAAAAAAAAAAAAAATGGATGTGCACTGTGAAATCTTTCCTTGCTATGAAAATAGTAACAGGGCTGGCTGTGGCTGGGTAGAAGCAGAAAGCGAGCTTATGATAAAGGTGAGAAAACCAGAGGGAGAGAAAAAGAAGCAAACAAAACACAAAGCAGCTGCACACACGGCACTGCGCATCCCACACGGTTAGTACGCGGCTATATTCAGAGGGCAGGCCGGCAAGAGGAAAGAGAATAGACTCTGAAGTCAGACTGCTGGAATGAATGTCCCAGCTCTGTTCTCCTTGCCCCTCAGACTCAGGTAGGCTATCTCACTTTACTGAGTTTCATTTAAGCCATCTTCAGTGACTTAACTGAAATAACTTCTCCTTCTGCATGGGGTTAATGAAAAGATTAAATGGAACCATGCATGGAATGCACTGCTTTGTATAATGCATTGGAGAAACCCAACAAATAATCCGATTATATGGTCTATTCTAGGTACTGCTTTCTTATCTTTGGTATATATGCACCTTACATTGCTGACTTGATTGTAAGTTCTTGAAAGGCCAGGACCATGCCTTATATTCTCTCACGTTCCTACAGAACATTGTAGAGAGAACAAAGTCAATGCACAATAAATATCTGTCCACCAATTAATTATTTGATTAAAATCTCCCATCTTTCACAAACTCCTGAGAGGTAAAAGATCCAACCAAGAGCCAGACTGGGAGGATAATGACTCTGCATGTCCCCATCAACCTGCATTCACAAACACAAAGGCACACACCTGCCACCACACCTGGTCCCTATGTGTGGGACCCAGTGCAAAGGAGTGGTCTCCTTCCCTTCTCTAATGCCTTGGGGGTAAATCATGAAAGCTTTGCTTGTAGACCTCCAGAAAGGGTTCTCCATGAGTATACCTGCCCATCAGTCAGTTATTTGACCTCTCCAAGTCAAATAAAGTAGCAGGAGCATCATCTTAAAACAAACTCTGCTGAGTTAGGTGGGCCATGACTTTTCTGAAATGAATGGCAGAGAACTTTGGTTTTCACCCATGACAAAAAACCCAATACTGATTTAAATGCTGAAGGAAAAATGGGGTTGCTTAATAGGTCATATCACATTTGTAAGTCATAAGTCCTACAAGCCATTTCTTTATTTGATAATTCTGTTATATCCATGCAGTAAGGAACAACTCTAAACTCTAGAAAAAGATAACCTGGGCAAAGCGGACACCTCCATCATATCATCATACCCTAAGCCCACAGGCAAATGCAGTGGAGTCTTTTTTCCCTAGGTGACCAAAGCCAGGACCCTGGAAGATTTTCTTTCCATTTCTTTCCCTAGCATATGCAAAATTGTCCAAATGTAGATGAGGATCTCTTGACTCCTTTCACGGAGACCAACATTCTCTAGAGGAGAGAGCCCAGAAGTGCTGAGAGAAAGATTAGTGAAAATTTGCTTTGGAATGTCTGCCATTTGATCTTGGTAGGCTCTAATGAGTGATCCCTACAAAGTTCCACCTTACCCTCTGTGATACGAATTTTAGGTGTCAACTTGACTGAGCTATAGGATGCCCAGATAGCTGGTATAACATTATTTCTGGCTGTGTCTTTGAGGGTATTTCTGGGAGACATTGGCATTTGAATCTGTAGACTGAATGAAGATATTCACTCTCACCAATGTGGGCGGGCATCATCCAGTCCCTTGAGGGCCCTAGCAGAACAACAATGGGGGAAGGGCAAATCCACTCTCTGAGCTAGAACATTCGTCTGCTCCTGCCGTTGGACATCGCCTCCCCTGGTTCTCAGGCCTTTGGACTGAGACTGAAACTTTCACTACAGACATGACCCAATTCTTGTAATAAATCTCTTGATAGATAGATAGACCAAAAGACAGACAGACAGAGAGACAGAACCTATTGGTTTTGTTTCTCTGGAAAGCCCAGACTAGCACACTTCCCACCCACACTGCAGGAAGGACATGCACTAGGTACATCAGATGACTGCTCACTGTTGCCTGAACACTGTGTTCAATTTTGGGATTCACTGACTTCATGCTTTGTTTGCAATGCTCTTTATTGTTTGTTTGACAAATTCCTATGCCCCACCAAGGTCAATTTAAAATATTAATTCATATCCCAACTACCTTTACTCTGCAAAAACTGTTTTATCCCCTCATGAGTATTCTCCAGACACACCTCATCCTGGTGTATATTGGGACCGATGTCCAGGCACTACCTCTCGTGACATGTGGGGCTTTGGGGAGGCAGGAAGTGCGTACAATTTGTTTCTCTACTCCAAGGACCCTCGCACACGACTCTTGGTTACTTTCAGGACAAGCTGAGTCTTGATGAGAGTTAAGGCGGCTGTCGAGGTTGGAAAGAGCTTGTTAAACAGAAAGGGGAGGAAGGGGAGAGTAAGGTGTTTCCAGCAGCGGGATGAGAAAGCACATGAGAAAAGCACAAAGTTGCTTGGAAAATTCCTGGAGAGTCTGTGGAAGGATGGAAATGTGGAGAAGAGAAGGCTTTGGTAGAAGAGAACAGTCAGCAGTGACGAAGCCAGGGAGAGGGCACTGCTGTCCCTGTGTGCCCTCACATCCACTACAGGCTGGCCTGCACAGTCACATCCACAGGCTTTCTGTGCTCAACTTCCTGCCCTTGGGTTCAGACAACGGGAAGCAGTGGCAGGAGACTGGGGCGGGGGGAGGCAGGAGATTGGGGCGGGGGAGGCAGGAGACTGGGGTGAGGGGAAGCAGGAGATTGGGGTGGGGGGAGGCAGGAGACTGGGGTTGGGGGGAGGCAGGAGACTGGGGCAGGAGCAGCGCAGGCTGCCTGGATCCCTCCATCAAAGATCACAGCCCCCGGCCGGTGACCCCTCCAAAGAGCCTATTTCCCTGGGAGCTGTGACCTCTTCCCCTCCTCCCTCCAGGCCTGGCAGTGTTAACGATGCCCTCCTGTTTCCATCCCCGGGGTCCTGACTGTCCCTTGTCCCTTTCCGACACCTTGGCTGCACCTTTGTAAATATCCCCGTATTAAACTCTGCTCAAATTACTCAATTTGAGATGCCATCTTTTCCCTGTAGGAACGCTATTACTGGTAGGTTGTGCAATATGCCCTGTGGAAGATTTTTCACTTTATCCACAAGACAAAGAGCAGCCAGGGAACCAAAATGAAGACTCTGCAAACGCCATCTCAAGGAAGTCCCGTTGGTTATAAATGGCACCAAGCTTGAGCTTGTCTCCTTCTTCTGCAGGGCCAGCCCTCCCTGGTAGGGAAGGGCTGGGAAGAAGAAACAGGATTCTGGGGAATGAATCTAGCTGCAGGCTTCCCCCATCTTTGCTTTGTCTCCAGTGCTGTCCTCACTGGCTGATATGTGTCCAGCCTGCACCTGAGATGGGGCCTCATCCAGTCCCCAGACAAGGTAGGCCGCCTGGCAGGATATTTGTAGGGGAAACACTACCAATTGTTGTCAAAACCAGCCACCTTTTGCAATTACATTGAGTGAACCAGGAGCGCACATACTAGGCAGATTGTGCTGCACTAGAAAAGGAGTGTGAACACCATTCCTCCCGCCCCTGGTAAGGCCGGTGTGTGGATCTTTCCTGGCCCCATCCCTGGAGCTAGTTCCATCTCCATTTCCTTGTTGAGAGATAAGGTAACTGCCCTCCGATCCCCACCCAACCCCAGCCTGCATCCTGCCTCCAGCAATCTCCACATGTAGGACTTGGACACCGCCCGTAGGAGAGCCCAGCCACACCTCGGACCAAGAGCAGCTGGTATTTCCCCTCCAGCGGGGGCGTGTGAGGCCCAGTCGCAGGCCAACCTGACCAGTCAGTGTGCAGACTACTGTCCACCTGGTATTGGCTCCAGTGACTGGACACGTGTGACCATATGATGGGGGGCAGGGGTGGCAAACAGAGCAGTCTGGTTCATGGCCAAACACAGTCTCTGCTACATCGAAACCCTCTCAGTGCACAGGAGGGAAGTTCTAACCGACAGAGCCAAGCTAGAACTCCAGAGTGACAAAGGGACTCCTGGGTTAGAGGTGGGTCGTGTCTGTCCTCTAGGCAACCCTGGCCACACACCATTGCACCTCTTGGTGGTGCCACTGTGCCCAAATGATTGCCCAGGGCCTAGGTGGGAGCGAGGCACACTGGTTAGTAGGCTGCCGTCCTCCCAGGAAGAGAGGCGCCACTACACAGCGCCATTTCTACTGCCTATGAGCTTGAGACAAAGAACAGGAGAACAGAACCAACGTGCAGACCCACCCTGGAGCAGCTGGAGGCTCGTCCTTGTCTGTCCCTGTCCTGTGAAGCCCACAGCAGCCTTTCCTCTCAGCCTGTGAGGAGGACGGGGGAAGGGGGTCTCCAGGGTATAGAAAAATAGCACTAAGACTAGGAAGGGGAAGAATAATTAAGTGCAGAAGGGGTAACTGGATGCCCCCAGTTAATCTGGATGACAAGATACACTGGGGGACAGAATGAGGAAAGCTCATTCCTCATTCCCCAGAAAGAGGAAAGCTCCCAGGGGGAAGACGCTACCTTTGAGAGCTTGTCCTCAATGCCTGGGTGAGACCTCGTCGTCAGCACATGCCCCGGACCGGCCCTACCTGTGCAGACACAGCAGTGAGTGGGCGGTCAGCCCAGCGCCCTCCGGCCTGGTATCGCCTCTGCGCTGCTCCCCAGGCCTCTGCGCGTGTCCGCTTCTAACAGCCCGGCCTTCCGCTCTGCTCGCAGGCCTGCCTTGCGTGATGGGCTCCTCTGCACTCTTACAGGGAGCCGCCAGCGCCTGGGGCTCGCGTCTCCCCGGGGCAGCCATGAGCAGTTGGCCACGTGGGAGAATGAAAGGCCCAGGCCACCCTCTGAGGTCTCTGCCTGGAACGGCTCCCCTTGGCTTCCGGCCCCACGCGGCCTGGCTCCCGCCACCCCCTCCGCCCTTCTCCCGGGACCACCTCCCTGCCGACCCACAGCACACAAACCCTCACCTCACGGTCTGCTTCTGCGGAACCGGAACAAAGACAGTCCCACCTGTAATTCTCCCAAACCTCTGTGATCAGAAGAAGCCCTTCAGGAGAGGGAGTGTGAGACACGCTAGGGCTGCAAAGAGGGACAGGTACTGGAAGGACGCAGGCTGCTCGCTCCGAAGTCGGGCACCGGGCACAGGGGAGAGGGGCGTCCCCTGCCTGGCGAGAGAGGAAAGTGGGTGGAGTGGAGCCTGCGGCCAAGGAGCGCGGAAGGAACAGGGGGCTGTCCTGGCCTAAGAAGAGGCCTCGGAGGGCCAGGAGGGGAGGAGAGCATTTCGGACTTCTGGGACACTGGCACCAAGGGGGACACACTCCAGCCAGGCTTGAGTACTGAAGAGGGACACCTGGAGAAGATTCCCAGAGTTCAGTGGGGCAGGGCATGCGTACAGGAAATCCAGTACAGGGAGTGAGTCCCGGGCTCACCGCGAGTAAAACGTGCACCTGGATAGATGGAGAACAGGTGAGGCGTGTTCTCCCTAGGAAGAAAATGATGTCTAAGGATATGAATGTGGTGATGGGGCATGCGTTTAGGGGTCTGGCCTGATAGGAGCAGAGGGAGAACTGGGGCGTGCTCCCAACGGCAGCAGCGGGCTGCTATTCAAGGGGACTGTGGTGGCCGAATGACATGAGGAAAATAATATTCAAAAGCAAAGAAGCAGCGAGCAGCAGCCAGTCGCTGCCAGAAATGTGGGAAACACTAAGGCTGCGCCTTCCCTGGGAGGTTGCCCTTCCCAAATATGCTAGGTCTCATCATGCCGTCAGATCTCTAAACAGATATGCAATTAAGGAGACAGGAGGGGTTGAGTGCAAGGAGTCTTCCTGGGCCATTCTTCAGGCCCACTGGGTTACCCTTCCGTGCACAGCTGTCCCCAGGGCCTGTGATTCTTACTGACCATTCACACTCCACCTCTTGTGGTTATCTGCAAAGAGGTGGATAAGCTGAGGGGTATTAGGTTTGTTTCCCCGTTTGTTTGACAGATGTTCACTGAACACCTACTACTTGCCATGCAGTGTTAAGCACTTAAGGTATTCAATAAAGAGGTGAGCAAGACAGACACAGACAGACATTCTACTGATGCAGAAGAGAGGCAGAGAAGGACAGGGTCCTAATCCAGGCCCAGGTGACTCTCATGAGAGGGTACTATGGATGTTGTACAGGAAACACACAGGTATTGGGGACCCTACCCTGGTCTAATGGGTCAGTGGAGGTCTTGTAGAAGTGGTGTTTGTGCTGAGAACTTTACAAATGAGTATGAATTTGGTGCTCGGAGACACCTGGGATACAACCTAACATCAAGAAGCCTCCAGAGATTAAGGTTGTGCAGCTGTTAATATTTCTTTCATAAACCTTAGGCTATTTGGCTATTTACTTCAAGACAGATTTGGGATGAGAGTCTTCATCTCCTGATTCCTTAACCCAAGATAAAACAGTAGTGTTTTCTGAGGTGAGTGGATTCTAAGAGATTCTGTAATGAACGTTCTGAAAGTTTGACAATGTGCTGGGTGTTATTCAGATTTTAACAAGATCTCTACCATCTGGAAGCTGCCGTGCAGGAGTATATTTTATCCGATATCACCTCAGCTAGCATGTTCCTATTTGAGAGAGGCAGCAACCATGCCCAACACTGTGGGGCTGATTTCCACAGAGTCCAGCTAGCTGGGTACTGGTTTCACTATGTAATCTGCTGTGGCAACCCTGGCTCCCTGGACTCTTTGTGACTCAGTTTTTGTATGTGTAAAATGGGGAAAAACAGTCTGCCCCGCCCTGCTCTTACAGCAGCAATGAGGGTCGGAGTCAGTATCCATGGGAAGGGTAATAAGGGCTGTGCGGGAGCAGGGAGGTGTTCGTGTTTACAAACCTTCTGTGTGAAGACGCCTTTGTCCTCTCTCTTCCTTATTATTTTCCAAGTAACCAAATTCATGCCTCCATCACCATGTTCGACATTACGCATTTATTTATTGTGCTTATATGCCTGTGGAGATGCAGTGTTCACTCTTCAGAACAAAACACATTCCTTACTCTATATTTTAGGAGCTTATGATACAAAGAAGATAACAGCTACTTAAATGAAAGAAAGCAGGGGACCTGCACAGGCAATTGAATGACAAACACCAGATGGATACAGAAAGAAACAGGCCAGATTTTAACCCTCAGAGTACAATGACCAACCCTGAACAAAAGCAAGAAGCCCTTAAGAGAGGGTTGTTTTCCTTTCCTCTGCCCGGGCACTGGTGGGGCGGCGACTGGGGGGTGTGCAGAGACGGGGAGGGGTGAGGCGCTGGGTGAACGAGCCAGAAGAGCCAGTCTTCCGGGCACCTGAGCTGCAGCCTTCCAAAGCAATTTCCTTCAACCAACACTGGGCAAGTAATTATCCAAGTCCTTTATGGAAACTCTTGATGCCTTTGATAATGTTCTCCATTAACTGGTCTCCATAGGAAGGAATTCTGGTTGGGCTGCAGGAGAGCTGGTTCTTTTCCTGTATACGTTCTCTTCATCTTGAACCTTCAACCACAGTCAAATCATTCTCTAATCTCCCTCAAACTGCCATCTTCCAAACATCGGGAAGTGGGATGGGCGGCCTCTCCTGCCTGGTCTCTAGCCTCCGGACTTACCACCTGCTCCAGCACAGCCTCTCTTTTGACCAGAGGGGCCTTCCTACCAAATCTGTTTGAGAGTCACTTGTTCAAGAGCCTTCAGTGGTTCCCACAACCTTCAGAATGAAGCTCAAATGATTGAGAATGCCTGAGGTCCTGCTGATCCTCCTTGGTCAGACCTGTCTCCTTACAGGGTAGCCATATCACACCATATGCTTGTAGTTCCCTCCACGTGGCGTCTCCTCAATACACGGATCCGGTCCCCACGCTGCCCGGCTGTCTGCAGTGCCCTCCTCACTTCTCTCCTGCATGCCCCTTCCTTCTCGGGTCTGCACTTACACAGCCCCACCATAGCCCTGCCCAGGACATCTGGCAATTGTAATAGGCAGGGCCTGTGTGTTTTATCTATCTGTCTTTTTTTAAACCTCCACCCTCCTAGATCTGTTGTGCTTTCCAGGGTACTCAGTTCATTATCCCAGGCAGTCAGGAAATACCAGTTGCTTGAAGCAAAGTCACACTATAGCCTGTAGCAGGCATCTGTCCTAAACCAGGTGGCTCTGAGACAATAGCTGGCCTTACGCACAGCCCAAATACTGGATTCTCTCCAACTGTTCTCCATGGTTACTCACGCCGGGCTGCCAGGAGCCTAACATGGCTGCATCTGTAGCACATGTGAGCCATGCTATGAGAAGTCACAAAGCCACATTTTGTGCTCCACAAAAGCTTACTAAATGAGAAGAGAGGATGCAGCAGACATTTCATGAAAATGTTTTTGTTAATTAACCAGAAAAATAATAGCTCAAACTTTCCTTGCACATGACAACAGGCAAAACCCTTCCACATATAATTAATATATCAAAGAATCATCAAAAAAAAGCTGGAGGCAAAGACGCATCTAGAATCCAAGATCTAAGACTATGAAATGTGCGGTCGTGGGCAAGTCACTTCATCTCCCTGGACCTCAGTTTCCTCATCTGTACAAGACAAGGATGATGTGTAAGGAGCTCCAACTGTGCAGGTGTTACCATAGTAAGCTCCCACTTTGCTCTACGGGTGATCCATGCAGAGCCTGCCGGCCGCTCAGGACTACTGCCTGCACCTCTATCCCACTTCCCTGCTCTCTGGCGGGCAGGGCTGTCTGCAATCCTCAGCTGTTCCACTTTTTGCCAATGTGAACAGAGAGAGGAAAGGTGGAGGAGTTTAGGCTAGAAAATGGAGTAGAACTATAAAGGCAGGGATGTCAATTACTAAAATGCAATAAATGCAAACATGCCCTTACTTCTTATGCAAATCCTTGGGAGAAAGAAAGGCCTAAGTGCAAAAGAGCATGCTTTATTTCATCACCGCAGAACACAGAAGAACCAAATAGTATTAATTAGAATTTAAATGCATGGAGTAAAATTAGCAACATGATCGCTCCTTTCATTATAATTGTCAAGGAAATCACAAAAATGTCAAAGGGATGAAAATGTGGTATCTTCCCCTTCCTTCTACAAGGGAGCCACGTTCCACTCTTCTTAATCTTATAACTTTAGAGGACTGACATGGTATTTGCTAGCATCTTCCTAACAAAACTCACCAACTCTTACTTTTGAGGCTTTGCTTCTTTTTCCCCATCCCACTAATCAACTGATTTCTAGATGCAAGTGGTTTCATCTGTCAAGATGATTTCCTATTACTGGTCACCCTGGGGATGTCAGACTAGGCTCCTTTCTCCTGAGAATATTTAGTGCCAAAGCAAATCATCACTCCCAAAGTCCTAGAAGATTCTAGAGCTGGGTCCTTCTAATTAAGAATAGAATGCACTTTAAGTTTTAGCTTAATCAAAGCCTATCAAGAATGTTCGATGATCAGCAAAACACCTAAAGAGAAAAGGAAAGGCGATAGTTATTTGCAGGAATTGAGATTGTTCTTAATAAAAACCCTGAGTCAAACTGTACCAGAAAATTCAAGAAAAGGGCGGTAGGTGAAGTAGGAAATAGAGTGCAGGAAATGGTGGGAGAAGAGAGACACACAAGAATTTTGGCATAGCTTACAACGTTGAGGCCTTATCCTTTGGTGCCTCCAGTATTCTGTATCTTCTTTTTTGTCTGTCTAACGTAGTCACGTAGGCCATAATTTGAAATGACTGGTGGAAGGAAGCAACTATTCTGATGTGCATTGAAGAAAAATAACAGCAATAACAGCAAAAATACAATTTTCATTTCCTAACAAGTCTTTCCTTCTATGACCACAAAGTAGAGCACACAGGAAGCTATAGATTAACCAGAGATGACTGTACTTCTAGAGAGGCACGCAAAATCCACCTGAGGTCTGTCTTTATGAAGAATTTCATCTTATAATACAATATATATCTCCTGTGTTAAAAGCAAGAGTAGGAACCCAGAGGACCTAAGCCATGGGGTCGGTCAAGTTTCCCAGAGTTCTCATGTACAGGATCACTTGGCAATGGCAAAACCTGGACTCAGGCTCCTGGGATTTGTTTGTAGTCCCTTTGTTACCTCACTGAGGATGGGCAATACAGTCAATACATGGGCAAGATGCTGGTAAACTATTTTATACATCGGTTCTAAAACTGTCACCTAGAAACTCAATAGTAACAATACATAGTTTTATGCATTATACAACATTGCTCTTTCCAAAAATGCATACAATTTTGGATACCAAGTCCCTATACAACCACCTCTAAACTCCTCCTCTAGAATATATGACCAATAGAACCCACCACACCCACGTATACCTGCTGCTTTTGCAAACTATACTTTCCCAGGAGGCTTTTGTAAAGAGAAATCTTCATACAACAACCTTCTGGGGCCAATAACTTCCCAAAGAAAAATTCCCATACTGTCCATGGTGATTTCTGACCTTACCTGCTATCTGTACCTGTGTGATCTCCTGCCAGGCCAGGTGAGCTCCTACACCCACAACTATCACCCACTGGAAGATTCTTTGTGGCTCCTGTTGGTGTACAAAGGAGATAGAAATGTAGACAGCCTGGGGCCAGTCCACAGTGAGCTGAGAATGGTCTCTGGAGAGCGGCATCCCATGAGCCCATCTCTGAGTCCCTGGGCAGCTTCTAAACTCTACAGCTCAGGAAGTAGGCAGAACTAGCAACAGCTGAGATGTAACATTTTATATGCGTATTCAAAAAGACATTTGTTATCTGTAGGACATTGTTTAGAAATTGTTCTATTACTTAATTTGTGCTAAATGATTAGTAAACATGTTTATCAAAGTAAAAAAAAAAAAAACTTGTAGAACAACCTTAATTGGATTCACATACTTTAGTGTGTGGGAAGCCTGAGAAGCCAACCATCCTAGCAGGACCTTGACACGTGTCACTTGCCACGTGATGCCTTCTCCACCTGTTTTTCACCCTCTGCTCTCTGCCGTCAGATTTCATCTATAACCCAGCTAGCCTTCTGCCAAATGCAAACTGACAGTCATCGGGCAGGGAAAAGTAGAGGACATCTGCATGAGGGGACCCAAATACAAGAATATCCTTTGCCTACAAAAGCCCAAAAACAGTATAAACCTTTCCAAGGGTCACTGCCCATGCCAGCACCCTGCTCTGTCCAGGCCCTTGCATGGAGGAGGGCGGCTCTAAGAACAGAGCAAGGCTCTGGAACTTGCAGACTATAAACTTAGACATCACTAAGCCTGTCGTCATGACATCCTTTCTTCTATTAATAGCAACTTCTTCCATTCTGCTCGCCCCAGAAAACAAAATGAATGAGGCCTGGCTGCAAGTGTAGGAGAGAATAAAACCCAGGACGGCAATAAATCGGAGTGCAGAGTGGCAGACACTGTAATCCGCTGGAATGCAGCTCTGGCTCAAGGAAAAGAACCTCTTTGGGGAACCAGTGAAGGGAATCAATGCCCATAAAAGCATCCAAGGCAGCATCAACAGCAGAAAAGACAGATACTGTTGACCAGGATGTGCAGCAGATTGGAGGTTGTAAAATAAAATAGAAAGTCATTAAAAAGGTGGGCAAAGGGCATGGCTGTGTGATGTGCATGTCACAGGGGACCTGTGTAGAGGGGGCTCAGGACTCCCCATCTGTCAGAAGGTCAGCATTCCCAAGACTCTGCCTGCATGGCCCTGGGATCCTACACCTCACATCCCTGTCTTTGCACATACCGCAGAGAGGCGAGAGATGGTTGGTATTTATTGCCATTTATGTAATGGGTCTATTTGGAAACACATTCTGACTAGCTTATCAGGATATTAATACATCACAAGCATATTGAGCTGTATTCATTTAGGGTTCAGGTTGCTTAACCAAAGACTTTCCTGGGAAGCCTGCCAGGGTATGTTTTCTGGAATGAGTTCCCTTTTCTACCTCATTCGCCACCTTGTACTCCACCAGAGGGCAGAGTCACCCATAAGATGCGGGCTTGGGGACCCTGGGGGGCAGTGGCCCAGAAGGAGTTCTGGGAGAAGGGGCCGGAAAAGTGAAGTCATGAATAAATCCTTCATCCTGGAGGTGGAGATACTTTCTGTAACTTTCAGGACAAAAGACTGACAATAAGACCAAAAAGAAGCAAATTGAAGTGTTCTCAATGTGCTGTGCCTCAGTTTCCTAACATGTGAAAGGAGCAGATGCTTGAATCATTTCCGAAGTACCCTGTAAATTAAGCCACGCCTTACAGATCATAGAGAGCACCTGTCACAGCAAAGGAGGGGCAGCTGCCAAAGAGGCAGGCTGCAAGATCACAGCCAGGGCAAGTTCTTCCCTCCGTCCGGTCTCCCTCTGCCTGTGTCCCTTGGTGGGGCTTTTCCTCTTTGTGCATTTCCATTCTTGCTTTTTTCTCCTTTTCTTTCTTGTGTTGCTTTGGCTACCCTCTCCAGCTCCTCTCGTCTTGGGAGAAATAAAAGTAAAACCAAAAACAACTCCTAGGGGAAAATGACAGCAGCTGCTTCCTCCCCCTCCTCTGCCCCCGCCACAGGAGGTAGCTGCGAAGTCCCGGCACAGTGCCAGCTATGGCGAGAGCTTTGATTTTCAATCTGATCGCCTCATTTTGTCAGCCTCTGCATAACACAAACAGCTCAGCCCCCATTTATCACAGAAAAGAAGGGGTGATAGAAGAAAAAAAGTAGAAGAAACACCCTCCTCTCCCATAATAAATAACTGACACAGGCATCTCCTGTCACCCTTAGCATTGTCCATGGTGTGTATCTCCCTATCTTGCCATTAAGAAGTAACTTGCCACAGCTGGGCTGCAGAGAAACAGTATCTCCCTGCGATTGTTCACAGAGCTCTTGTACTGACAATTTCCATCAGTCAGACTTCTCTTCTGTAAAGAAGTGATGGATTCGGGCTGTTTTCATTTCTGTTCCCACCCACACACGTTCCCTCCCGCACACAGGTGGCCAGACCCTGGCTCACAGTCTCCCTCCCCTCAGGTGTCAGGGGTGCTTGGGAGGACTCGAAATGCTATACAAAGTGATGTTGCACCTTTTCTGGGCTGTGCTCCTTCCTCTGCTAGTGGCCCACGTGTCCCTCCCCACCGTGGACCCCAATCAATCTCTTCCTTTCCTATAGACACACCCGCCCCCTTACCATCCCAGGTGCACACACACACACACACACACACACCAGGTCACTATATTACATTCTACTTCCCCACACTCTGTGGGAGCGTGTGACTTAGTCTAACTTGCTTGGTAACATGGAAAACATCCTCTATTTATTTATTCACTCAGTCGCCAAATGTCTTTGCATCCCTGCCATGTGCCAGTCAGTGTGCTAGGGGCTGGGTATGCAGAGATTAACAGGACAGGGTGCCTGTCCATTCATTGTGTAGCCAAAGGCAAAGATGTACTCTGGGCAGGTAGTGCTTTGTGGCTTGACATGCACAACAGGCACACTTGTGGGGCTTTGAGAAAGTACCTCCCTGACATACACACAATGTTCAAAACAAGTTTCACAGCTTTTTCTGATGTACAAAGCTGAAACCATTATTGTGAGTGACTGGTGAGTAGGGTTTGGGTAGAAGTGGGGAAGCTGATGGGTAAGAAACGCAGGCAGGTGAGCAGAGGCATGTTTATGCAGGGCCTTCTAAGCTCTGTTAAGGCATCTGGAATACAGTGGGTAGGTACAGAGTTTCAGACAGGGCAGCACTGTTCTGAGATCTGTGTTCTGGAGAGACCACCTCTCGCTGTAAGAGGGTGGTTTGAGGAGAAGCAGTAAGAGCATGCAGGAGACTGCCCAGTGGCCACCCCAGCCAGGGCTGCTGAGGTCTGAGGTAGGGCCTGGGGAGGAAGTAACAGAGATCAGAGATGAGAGGAGGTAGAACCTATGAACCAGATGGAACATTTGGGGGTGGGAGGGGCGATAATGGAAAAGAAGGCATATAGCACGATAATAATAATGACTAATATTCATCGATCACTGGTGTGCACCAGGCACTACACTAAGCACTTCACATGCCTTATCTTATTTGATCCGCACAACCACTCTGGATGGTAATTACCAAAAAGATCTCCACTTTACGTGCAAGGAAACTGAAGCCTAATAAATCACCTGTTAAATCACACAGTTAATAAATTACAGCGCAGGGACTGGAACTCTGGTGCTCTTTCTCCAGGAGACCCAGGCTCTGTTGCAAGGTACTGTTCTGCCTCCTGGTCTCTGGCTTGGGAAGTGGATGGGTGCAGGGTTGTGGAGGAAGGAATGGAATTTGAAGAAAGGATGTGTAGATGAAGGAACTTAACTCTTGGTCGAGAACTGAAACATACATGGTTCCCCGACTGATTCTTGCGTGCTGATCTTGCTTGTCCATGCAGGTTGTTAACTCCTTTAGGACAGGGTCTGTTATGCTGTGCTACAGAGGCAGCTATTACCAGCCTATCTGATGGCAGGATCAGACACCTGTTGAGTGGCTTACCAACCACGGCAAGACAGTTCCCCATCTCTGCACAAGGAAGAACGGCTATAGGTCACGTCCGTATCACTGCCCAGGGTTTCTTTGCATTCAGCCAGCTCAGACCAGCTTCCTCCATGGCTCTATGCCATGGACCACACAGACACCCCATCACTGACACTGCTATTAATCGCCAGTCTCCCAGTGAGGCTTCTGGAGGCATGTCTGCGTTTAGAAAAGGTAGCAGATCTGTCTCCATGCATACCTTTCTGTGAAGGGCACACATATTTACCTTTTACCTCCCCCCACCCAGGATATAGCCTCACTTCTGTCAACTCCCTTCTCCCCCAACCACCCCCAGTGCCCTTCCAGTCCCTTCTCTGTCCTTGTCATGGACAGTGCATTTTATATGAAGCTGTAAAACTTGACGACAGCTTTCCTTGTCAGTGTGGCCCTCACGCTGACCCCTTGGTGATGCGCAGCACTGACCCTCCTCATTGCAAACGAGAGGAAGGCAGACAGAGACACAGAGCAGGGAGTTAGGACTGAGACGGCGAGACTGATGGGACGCCACACAGGACAGAAAGAGAAACGCGTGAGACGGCCAGCTAGGAGGAACAAAAGGGAAGATGGTAAAAATGGGGAGAAATGAGAAAAAAATACAGATTTTTCCACTCCTCTGGGTCCGCGCATTGGGTGAACGGATGGGACTGTGTGTGAGGGACGGGGCAAATGGAATCTCATTCTACACAGCACAGTGACGAGCTCCAAACCCAGAGAAATTCTGAGCTGGATAAGATGAAGTATCTTCAAAAACACACCAACTAAGGGGTCATGAGACTGAAGGGGGTGGGGGAGCCACCGTGCCAGAGGCTGCACAGGTGAAGCAGGTGTGGAAAGGTCCCCCTCTGCTCAGGACACCTTGGATCTCCGATGCGCCGCTTCCCTGTCTGAGGGTGCACTGCTGCTATCTGTGCATAGGGGCTCTCAGCAGACAGAGAGGACCTATTTACAGAGGGCGGCCCTTTTTCCTTTGCCCCTGGGCAGATGAGGCACGTCTTCAGGCTTCCTTAACAAACTCAGGAAGTCTGACAACAGGCGGCATTGGCAGAGCCAAGGATTTTTGTTATAAATATTTGTTCCCGTGAAAACCCTGTTGATTTGACTTTAATGGCCCCAGGGGAGGCTGATTTGCTGACTATAGAGTTGCCTAAATAAAACCAGTTGGAAGAGAATCTTACAGAACACTACAGCACTAAATTGGTGAAATCCACATCTCCCTCTCCTGGGTGCCCCCTGCAACAGGACACACCCTGCTTTGGCCTCCCTTGTGGCTTATCACATTCCTGCTCCTGTCTCCAGCACCTTGGCAGGGTCCTAGCTCCCCAGCCCCACACAATGCCCCAAAGAGCCTGGGAGCATCTGTCTATTTTGAGCGAGGAGTGAGGGCCCATGCCAAGTGCACAGCTCTCAGCACAGCGCTGCGCCCCGGCTTCCCTACACACGCCATTCAGCGCCTACAGCACTTTACCTACATTTCAAATTAATAAGCAGTTTAGGTGTTCCCCTTTCAGTGTTGTGTATAGAGACGGCACCTGCAATGAATGCCAGCCCATGGTGTCTAGGTTATTAGATATGTCTGCAGAATGCAGGTAATTTCTGTTTCTGCTTTGTGCAATTGGCACTAATGGTACATGCATAAAATGGAGCCATCTTCCAAAACACACGTCAAAGGAATATATTTACCAGGCACAAAGGCTAGAAGCAGAAGAATTGAACTCTAATGATAACATGTTTGTAGAAAAGTGATGCACTTAAGTTATTATGTATGAAAACTATTGGCAAAATTGTCAGTCTAGGCTCGAGAGAGAGAGAGAGAGAGAGAGAGAGAGGATGAGCAGAGGGGTGTGTCTGTCCAGCCATGTGAGGCTGTACATTTCCAGTAGGAAAGGAAAATAAAATGAGAATTAAAGTTTTTGAGGTAGAATTTAAGAGAGAAACAGGAAGAGATTTCATAGGTCAAAGGGAAACAGGCAAGAATAGAACTGAGAACAAGATTCTATAATGGACCAGATTTCACTTGTATGTTCTGTACTTCATGGTCCTTTTAGTTAAATAAATGGAGCCAGGCAATTTTCCATTTGTCCCTCACCTTCTGCATTTTATCACACCTCTGTTGACCCCAGGAGTCTTACACATGACTCATATTTTTTTCAATGTTTTATGTTAGACAGTGGTATCTACTGTTGCTACAACTTTATGCACTTTGTTTTACATTTTACTTTTATCTTTAGACCTTGATGTTGGATTGCATTTTAAGAGCAGGAAATTAACACTATGACCCTGATTTCATATTCAAAGCAAATGAGGTCCAGAGAAGAAGGGCTTATGGAGGTCAATGCAGGAGACAAATTTAGTGGTTAAGATCAATTGCACATCCTCAGGCTCCTGCAGTGAAATCCTCCCACACTATCTCTAAAATGGGAATAAAACCACTGTTCTCTTTCTACTTTTCTCCTGTGAACACCACAAACTTTACCACGGTGATCATTTGGCAGATTTTGATAGCAGAAAAGAGCATCAAAAAGATTAATGCAAGGTATCATATCAAAAAATACTGATGAGTGTGCATGCATACACACACACACACACACACACACACACACACACACACGGGCCACGAAATCCACTTTCATCTCACCTCTTCCAGCCTAGTTCAGTTTGTGGCAGCCCTATTCAGACTCTACCAAGGGGTGGCCATGGGGTTTAGGCTACAAATAAACTATAAGTAGATTCCACATCCTTGGACAATGTAGAAAAGTATGGTAAACTCCCTTTTCTTGCTATTGGCATGACTCTCTCTGGGGAGTCCTGAAGATATAATGTCTACTAATCCTTGCAGAACTCTAAGCACATAGGCAAATACTATTATTTTGCCTACGACCAGATAAAGAAAGAAAGAAGGCAATCAACATAGATGATTTACGCAATGTGGTTCTATTCCCTATATGGAGTGATTAAAAAAGTTATTATTGTGGGTGATCTGGTCCCTTGCTTGCTTACAGCAAAGACCCTGTGCAGTTCTTCTGCAACCTTGGAGCCAAACCTATAGGAAAAGATAAAAGCCACCAGGCAGAATCTTAAGGGTCTCATTTTTTAGGGAGACCTAAATTCAGTTAGGTAAGCTGAGTTTTGTCACCTCTTATTCTCATTGTCTTCCCTTTTACCTTTGAATTCCTAAGTCCACCAATCCCTGGGGAGAGCAGAAATATACTGGGATTCTTTAAAAAAATCTTGGACCCATATACTGTGAGCTCTCCAGAAATATAACATCCACATTTGAAGAAGCCATTAGCTCTGATCAGTTTTAAAGCCAGAGCTGCTCAACATGAGCAGAAAGAAAATGGAAACATAAGCAGAGGGGAAAACAAAGACAGGAATTAAAGAAAAAAAAAAAATTCAGCTAAGCTGTAAAACCAGGCTGTCACTTTGAAGAAAGGCAAGTGGGGCTCAGACCAAGGGCCTGATTCACGGTGCCACAGCGAATGCCCAAATCTCACGCATCTCAGATTTGCTATTAATTTCCCTACTTTATAGCTCTGACGGGGTCTCTTTACTGGACCATACATTCTTTGTACAGCACATGATACATCATGACTCTTTTGGAGCTGATGCACAGGCAGCCACGCCATTCTGACTCTGACTCTAGCCCTCTCCTCGATGGGGACTTGGTCCAGACTAGCAGCACTGCTTGGCCGTTTGAACCTTCACCCGGCATTGCCAGGTGATTCCATTTCATTTAACAGCTCTGCCCTTCTGTGACCTTGCTGCAGAAGGTCCCCCAAACCCATCAGAGATAGCTCTTGGTAGAGAAGCGTGATGCCACTGGACCAGAGGATGCCAGCTCATTTCCATCGTGACTGAAAATCCCATTTAGCTTAGGATGGCAAAGGGAAACAATTTAATGCATTAACCTGCACTGACTCCTCACCCAGCTGCTTCCCGTCTTGATTGAAGGGTAAGAAGGTTAATTATTCCCAGGCTCATCTTTGGACTTCACAGACCATATCATTGCTGTTGGCAGGGGGGCCTGGTCTGGCTGAACCCAGGCTTTGGAAGCTGGTGGTGGTAATGGAGTTGGCTGCTGTCGCCGCTGCTGCTACTCCAGCTTTACTCTTTGATATCAAAGGGTCAGTCATGAGGTCAAGCATGCATATCCCCATTTTCAGATACCAGGAATACAAGAACAATGGTTTTTGTCACTGCAGTGTGCTTTGGACAACAAGACCAACCACCACAGTGCACCCTTCAGGCATGGATGGTGTCAGTCAACACCATATGCAGAATGAGCATCTTCTCCCTGCAAATCCAGCCTCAAGGGAAGACCACAGAGCTATAGCCCTGGGGACCTATAGCCTCTGTGAATCAGCTCCAGGCACAGTAAGAAGTTGAGGAGACCAGCTGCTGCCTATGGGGGAGACTGTCTGCTCAGGTCGCAGAACATCGGAGCCACCCATCAACGGGAGAACATCTTTCCATCCAATGGCAGTTGGAGAATGAGACAGAGAATGAACGAGGCAGGCTCAGGGAGAGGAGCTTCTACTATATACTACTATCTCTACTCCTCCCCCTCCCAGCCCCTTCACCCCCTTGAGGACATCATCCTTAAAATATATTTCATTTCACAGCTGCATTATGGTACCACAAAATCCTGGGAATCCAATTTAAGAACAGATTACCTCCTCACTTACTTCATTTGAAGCAATTACATGTTAATTTTCATTGAAACCAGCCTAATGCATACCAATCTGATGCTGCAATCTCATTTGAATACTTAAGGGAACATCCACCGGGTTTGGGGGCTCCAGAGATTTATATTTAAAGGGCCACTTCATCATTCCTTTTGTTGGCGGGCTGTCATCTATGCCTGGTCCGCTACCCACAGCTCCTCAGGACGGAAGTTCTCCCATGGTGAAATAAGAGCAGATCAGCTTCCTTCAAAATCACAAGTGGTTCTCCTTGGAGAAAAAGCCCTAGTTCTGGGGTTTCTTTCTTTTCTCTGCCATTTATGTGGCGTGTGATTATGATGAAAAAACTCCACCTTGCTTTGTCTCCCTTGCAAAGTGAAGATTTATTCTCTGCCATCTGCACTGGGGAGATGCAATGCCAAGTCCCAACCTTTTCTCAGCCTCAATCTATGCTCACCTCTCTCAAATTGCTGCTTCCTACATATTGTATCCCCAGCCATTCACCTAAGGAGGGAATAGCTTTATAGACAAGCACTGTGCATTGATTCGAGCCACTGGTAATTAATAATACTCAGGGACTTTGGAATCAGCTGGTCTTTTAGTTTTAGAATAGGGAGGTTAAAAAAAACTTGTCTGTTCAATTTATGCATTTAAACTAAAGAAATTCATGTTTGAAGCTACAATTTAATTAGATTGTAAGACTGCAAAGGACCCTGAAACTATTGTGAAGACGCTATATAAATGTGTTTTATATTATGTTGTAATTAATCTACAATGACATGGAGGCAGGCAGATGGGAGTGACAAGATTGATTTAATTCAAGAATAGTCCAGAGTCATTGGTTTCAAAGCAGCCCAAGTTCTCCAGTTTTGAATTAGGTACTGGAGGGTGTGGAGACAGGCAAGGAACAGCTGTAACTAATGACTAAGTATTGCCCTGAAGTAGGACAAGTGTCTGGGGCACTTTTTATTCTGTGCAATGCTTATGCATTGAGCCCCCACTGTGTGCCTGTTCTTAGATCCAGGAACAGAGCAGTGAATTTTTGAAAAAATGCAAAGCCCCTGTTCTCATAGGGCTTATACAAACAAAAAATAAACTAGACACATACATCAGATTATAAGTCCAATGCAGACCAATAAATCCACATAAGGAGGGCAGGGAGTGTGGATGGGGGTACTATTTTATTATTAGTGCATCACAATGGCCAAGCAGCCTTGAACCTGGGAGGAATCAAAGGGTTTAGTTGTTCTATTTCTTTAGCATCAATTACACTAATGAAGGTAATGCTTTATGTATCAGGGTATTTTCAAAGCCCTTTGCCAAATCACAGCCCTCCACTTTTGAGACTAATGACTTGTCACTCCTTCTGCCAGTGGAAGCTTAGCTTGGAAGAGCCAAAGGACTGTCTGTGATATGGCCAGTAAGTCAAAACAGGAGGCACGTACAGACGAGGGAGAGGGGTCCATGCTCAGAGGCCCCAGTCTAAAAACTGATGTACTTTTCTAACCTTTTCAATCTCAATCAACAAGAGAAAGAATGAAAACTACGCTCCCTCCCCTTACGGAGAGTTTGGTAAATATGCTCTTTGTCTTCTTGTAGCTAGACTGAATAACATTTGCATTGCTAGAGGGTTAGCTAGACTAGTAGAATGTAGCTGCAATACAAAGAGACAATCATTTCAAATGAACACTCAAGGTTTCTAATCAAAATTTTCTAATGCAGAATTAGAAATGAATGTGAGTTATTCAGGAACTCTGGACTTCTATGACTTTGGTGGAAGCTGGCAAGATTTTGTCTTGATCAATTGATCCCAGGAAATAGTGTCACCTCTTGAGAAAATATTAGCATAAGTTCTGTATTGTCCTCTATGGACACGGATAGTTTTCCTCTCAGTCTCCTTCAACCTGGGCTCCTCACAGCACTTTTCTGTCTTCCCCAAACCTCTATTTCATTCATTCACATTACTTTAATTAACTGCACTACTTTTCAAGTCTACAAATGAGGATGGCACCAGGGAAAAGGGTTGAGCCATCTGTCTGCTACATGCGGTGAAGAAAGGTTCATCCTCAGCAGAGGCCATCCTTTTTGATGATCTTAATAATAATGACTTGCATTTCCGTGGCACATCACAGTTCCCCAGACGTACGCAGCATTCATTCAGCACCTCTCCGTGCCGGGCACTGTACTAGGTACTCGAGGTATAGGGAATACTCTTGCCTTGAAGTAACTCCTAGTGACACCGAGGAAGCCATGTGGGGACTAACATGAGGGCAGTGAGTACAGGATGCTGTGGGAGTGCAGGAAAGAGGCGTGGCCAGTCATGGATCTGTGTTCTCCTTCATTTCCCAACCTTCTGTGCCCTGCCCTGTATCCAGAGAACTGCATTCTCTGCATTTCCCAGGCTCCCTTGCCCTCAGGCTTCAGCATCGGTTTGGCCTGAGGAAGGGCAGGAGAAGGTGATCCCCCTGTTTCTGCTTGTGGGGTGTCTATGGCAGTGGCTGCATCTCCCCAGTGCTCTAGCCTCTACCTCCATGGCCCCAGCTCTTGCTGGATTGGCCTGGTCCCTGCCTCAAAGCAGTGGCTGACCCATACCCCTCTGCCCTGTGGATGTGCAGATGGGGAGTGGGGCAGCATCATCTCCTGTGGGCTCCTCTCTTGGTTGTCTCGCCATTTCCAGGCCAGCTTCTCGGCTCTGGCATCTCCAGAGCAGCCAAGTCTGTCTACTGATGGACCTAGAGTGGTTTCTGGCTAATACGGGCACCTAATCCAGAGCAGTGGAGAGGGCGTGGAATGCAGAAAGAGGCACCTAGAAGACCACACCTTTGCTGAATTTAGAAGCACCATGGCAGTCAGCCAAAGGATAAATGGGTCAAGAGCCTGACAAGAAGGATGATCAGCATGTGCAAAGGCATCGTGGGTTATTTTACTTATTTGCACACTGCCCCAATAGAGAAGTATCTTCACAGACCCAGAATCTGGGCAGGAGCCGAGCTCACCTTTGCCATGCCGTATCTGGAATGATCTATACTCCGAGACTTCTACAAGGTTTGAGCGCTAATCAATGGAGGGAGAGGAACGCAGCATCATCGTTTTGTAAATAGAGTTAAGTGTTAGCACAACAAGGGCAAGTGGTCACAGAAACACTGAGTCATGGCTTCTTCAATAGGAATAGGTCCAGGGTGGGGTGCCGCAGCTGTCTGTGTGGCCGAGTTACCAGCCATGCTGGTGTCACCGTGTCCCCTGCTCCACTCATAAGAGTCACCCTCCTCTGCCATACATGCCTCTGGACGTTTGGGTGTTCCTGACAGGAAAATGTTATTTATGACTACTCCTCCTTTTTTTTCCTGCACTGTCATCTTGTTTTTTCCAGCTTTATTCATATATATTTTAAGGTATACACCTGTGTATGTTGATATGTACACATTGTGAAATGACCAGTACAAACAGTCAAGCTAATTGATATGTCCATCACCTCAACTCTTTACCATTTTCTCTTTTTTTCTTATTTCTTTTCTTTGTGGTAAGAATACTTAACATCTACTCTCAGCAAATTCCAAGCATATGACACAGTATTATTAACTACAGCCACCAGGTATACATTAGAGCTCCAGGATTATTCCAGGTAGCTGAAACTTTGTATCCTTTGACCAATAATATCTCCCCATTCTCCCCTGACTCCCCACAGGCAACCATCTTTCTCTTTTCTGTTTCTATAATTTTGCCTATTTTAGATTCCACATATAAGTGAGATCCTGCAGTATCCGTCTCCCTGTATCTGGCTTATTTCACTTAGCCTAATGTCCTGCACGTTCATCTGTGTTGTCAAAGACGCAGTCAGAGGATGTGGCAATCCTACTTCTGGGTACATATCCAAAGGAAACTAAGTCACTACCCCAAAGAGATGTCTGCACCCCCGTGTTCATTTCAACATTGTTCACAACAGTTAAGATATGGAAGCAAATTAAATGTCCGTCAACAGGTGATGGGATAAAGACATCAGCAGAATACCTGTGCCCCTGGAAGCTGCCACTGTGACCTTGAACAAGTCAGACTACCTTTCCAGATATAAGTTTCCTCATCTCAAAGGGGCTAAGCTTAATGATCCCCAACATCCTTCCACCCAAAAACCATCTATTATTCTAGTTCAGGGTTTAAAGAGCAAACATTAACTTCCCATACTCTTCCCAACAGGATCATGAATGTGTTACTTGCAAATGGAGAGCAAGGGCCAGGGGTGTGGGCAAGGGGTGGCCAGTGAGGCAGGGGAGAACAGGCTAATTAAGAGGATGCTGTCATTACTGGGACACTCTGAGCAGCTTCCCTCACTGAGGGTGGTTTAATGATGGCAATCCAAAGGGGGCAGCACGCCAAGAGCCTTGCACTGCCCTCTAAGGCAGAGCAGAAAGGGACAACTGCAAAGGAGGAATTGGGGTTACAGGTCCCAAACACATGAAAGGCTTTTGTAGGAGCAGAGACGTGTTTGCAGCACTACCCCGCTCCCACTCCAGGAAGCCAACTGCCTTGACACCCACCTTGTACAACACTTGCTCTTTATTTTAAACACATTTTTAGATGTCATGTCAAAAGCAAGATAAAACATTTCCAATAACATTCCATATTTACACCTCTTTTATTTTTTTTAAACAAAAGCTTGCATCTGGATAGAAGTACATCTTCAAAGGAAACCTTTTAAAGAATCCATGGGACAGAAAAAAATGTGCTAATGATGACATAAGTTTAACTGTACAGAATGAAAAAAAAATCCTTCCATATGATGAGGAGGGACGCCATGTAAAGAAGCAAAAAGTCTGGAGCCTGGTGGAAAAGAACCTGGCAGTGGGTCAACTGAGTAGTCAGGGCGGAGGTGGCCTCAGTGGGTGGGAGTCTTGGGCCTGATGTTCACTTCAGATTCCTTTCCTGCCTCTGGGCTCGGCCAGCCTTTGCCCACTCCGTCCTACCAGGGCTTTGACAATGAACCTGAGGATAGCATGGAGTTCTTCAAAGCACAACCGCACTCTGGGAGTACCTGCTAAGGTGACTTTTGGGCGGAGGGTCTATATTTACTGCCTCAACCACTTTCTGATCCAGTTGGCTTCATCGACAACCCCAGGATGATTATGTTAACTGCCTGGTGCTGAGCGCACCATCTGGGAGTGGGGAGGCCGCACTGCATCTCCTGCCTCTCACATCCCCGCCAGTGGGACGGGGGCTGCAACTAGAGCGTGCTGGACCCGGGGTGATAAAGCGGGTATGAGGCAGAGAGCTCAGTGCATGCCAGAGCTGTCGGGGGGCTTCTGTCCTGATGCACACAATCACTTGCTTTGATCAGTAGGGTGCACAGATCAGAATGAGAGGTGGAGGGACAATGTGTACTTGGTGCACACAGGCTGGCTTTTCCATGAAGAGAATCAGGTGAGGATGTGGAGTTAAGATAGCTTTCCTCCCTGTGATTTGTGGATGAAAATACTATTTAAATGCAAATCGCAGAGGCATTTATTACAACCATGGTTATGATTCCAAAGTTATTTAAGAAGCAGGTCGCTAGTTGAATATTTTACCAACCACCCAGGTGACGTGCCTTGCGGAGGCCCAGCGCAGGCTGCACGGATGTGGCACAGAGCACAAGGCAAGGGGAGAGCCCACTCCTATCCTTGATCTGATAAAGGCAATCAGGCAGTTTGCATAATGTATACAAAAATAAATAAATAAAATCACTTTGAGAGGTGGGCCCAGAGGTAAATACTAACCAGGAGAGGATGACTTTTGGGAGGAGTCCCTTTCAGGATCTCACTGGGGTAACTTTTCCTCCTGTCTAAAAATATAAGAATGGTCTGATAGTCCCAGCATGAATTCAAGTGTCTTCCACGGTTTTTCTGGAGGTAAGAAGACCCCCCTATGGCTGTTTCTCCAACTGTGACCAAGGAAGATTATCTCTGTAATCTTTAAAATATGAAAACAGAGTTGCTGTTGTTTTCATGCTAAGCTAGTCTGAACAGAAGCCCAGGGATGTATTTGATTAGCAGCCCCTCCCCCTAAACCAGGAGACTGGTGTCACATCATGTGTGCATTGCATGGAAGAAAACAGTCCCAGTAAATATTTATTAGGCCAACACAGGCGTTCAGTCCAAATCTTGTCCTGTGAGACCCGGGGGAGGTTCTGATGAGAGAGAAGGATGCCTTCTCTAATAGATGGCAGGAGCCTGGGCTGGGCCCACTGTCGCCCACACACTTAGCAGTGCATGCTGTCCCACTGGGAGTCTGGTTTTCTTGCTGTTGACTCCACAAGCCATGCCCCATAACAAGACTGAAACATCATTCTCTAGCAAGTTAAAGACACACAAGACATTCTCCAACAAGTCCCATTCTTTAGTAAGTGAATGGTTTCTGAAAATGTCTTTCTTCTTTTTTTTTCCTTTCTTCTTTGATAATTATTCCCCTAAGAGTTGCACTGCACCCTTCTATGCAAGGTCTTCAAGATGTGTAAGGAGGCTCAATGTTAAGGGACACTAGTTTCTTTCATTTACCATTCAATGCCTCACAGTGCATAGGACACATGAGGCAAGACTGCTTCAATTGTGGTCTGTTTAAGATGCACCAATCTGCATCACACTGTCTCAGCCTGGGTCACACAGGAACTAGAATGCACCACAGAAAGAAGGCTTTGCATTTTGAGATGACAAAGAAGAGAAGAGGGAAAACTGTTTGGCCCTCATTCAGGACAATACCAAAAGGAAAAAAGAGATGGAGTGAGTGACCTTTTGTTGTATGGTAGAGTAGCTATTTGTAGTCTGAGTCATTTCTAGCCTAGTTGAGAAAAGCAAAGCTTCCCTCTTTCTTTGCCAAAACGCTTAAGTTAGAATCAAACTGGTTTCCTTCTGCCTCAAGCACGAATCACTGACAACCTCGCCAGAAAATGCAAACTTACAGTGAAGCATCTTTATTACTAATCATGATTATGGAGACAGACTCCAATCCCAGGGGGTGTTGATTGGTTGGAAGAAATGTTTTCTATTTTACCTGTTGAAGAATTTAGATAGGAAGTAGTTGGTAGAATAAAATTGAAGCCTGGTGCTTGTTTTTCTTTAGTTGACTTTGATGTTTGTGGAATCTACAACTCTTTTCAGAAGGTCAGTTTCATGACACTTTCACTAATCTTCCTAAAATAATCCCCATTTAACACATGGGAGCCTAGACACTGAGTGGCTACTGGCCTGCTTTGGACTGAAGAGGACTATAGTATTAAAAATTGGAATTTGAGCTCACCAATTCCTGATGTATATACCCTTATGTTCGAGTATCTAAGTCACATGAAAACTGTATTTAAGCTTATGAATAGTAGCCCAGGATGACATATCTCTTCTGTTTATTTACCCTGAGCTAAAGAATTTTTTGTTTGAAGGTTTTTTCATTTTTGTTTTCTAAAACTTTTCTAACACAAAGGATAGAAAGGAGAAAGAAAGTCAAGAAATCATATATATATATATATACATATATATATATATTTACATATGTCTGTGTGTGTGTGTGTAAACTCACAGGCATGCACATAAACCTTTAGGGACTTCCTGCCATGTTCTTTGCTATCAGGAGAATAGCTTATTCTATTTCAAACGGAGATTAAACTGTGGACCACAGTTTTACTTTTCTTATAACTGAAAGTGAAAATTCATATTCTATATGAATAGAGAAGTGCAAGAAACAACTCTACGTTGATTCATTTACATCTTCAAAATATATCTAAAAATAACAATGGTTTAATGTAATATTCAAATTAAAAATCTGTATTTCTTTAAATTATATCTTGAAATTTTAAGCAAACATGGATATGATTAAAAACATTTGCTGTGTAGCCACTTAGCCAAAAATGGAAAGCATTAAGCCCCATGCGCAGGGCACATGTGCTGTAAGGAACATACTTAGCGCATACCTACGGTCCACCCAATCACATTCCAGCCATATGCCAACCATTCAGCTCTCCAGAGAGGCAATTGTCCTTGGCAGAGCTAAGACACATAGAAACCTTGAAGAGGATATTATTTCCCAAGTTCATTGGTATCAGGAAAACCAAAATTATGGGGAAAGGAGTGCATTACTCATTCATGCAATCATTCATTCACTTATCCAGCAAATACTTGCTGAGCTCCAAGTCTGTGCCACACGTAGTTCTAGGCACCGGGGTATAGTACAGGAAAGACAAGGCCCTCCTCTCCCAGAGCCTATATGCTAATTAGAAAAAAGAGAGAGAGAGAGACAGGGAAAAGGTGCAAGTTTATTTCAGAGAGGAGTAAGCGCTCTGAACACAATACCCAGGGCGATGGGCTAGCATTGAGCCAGGGTTGGGGGGCATGTTACCTCTTGAAGCAAGTCCATTTTGAGGAGGTAACATTTGCCCTGAAATCCAAATAGCACACAGGAGCCTGCCAAGTGAAGACCTGGAGGGCAGCAGAGGGAAGCACAATGTGAATGTGCTGAGGGAGAAGAGCTTGGTGCCCTGTAGTCCAGGAGCCCAGAGGAGACCAGGATGGCTGGGCCAAGTGGCCCGTGGGACACTGTGGACGTCAAGGTCAGAGAGGAAGGTGGGGGCCAGATCTCGTAGGTCTTGACATCTCAGTAAGGAGACTGGATTTTAAGCGTGATGTTTGGCTGAAAGGTTCTAAGCAGGAGAGCAATGTGATACATGATTTATGTTTTAAAAAGATATCTTTGACTTCTTTCTGGAGAGTGGAGTGTAAAGGGAAAATCAAGGTAACGGAGAGGCCAGTTAGGAAGCTCATGTAGCTATTGTCATTTTTGATGTCAGTGGATTGAACTAAATGCTGTAGAAATAAAGATGAAAGTATGGAGTGGGGATATATTTTGGGAGTACATTCAAACAATGTGAATGGATTAGAGACAATGGGGACAGTGGGAAAGATGGCAAAGTGTGAATCCTGCAGTTTTGGTGTGAAGGACAGCGTGGAAGGTAGTGTCCTTTACTGAGACGGAACAGGCACAATTAACAGGGTTGGGTAGAAGAATCAACAATTCTGTCTGAGACAGGAACATACAATGGCCTGTTGGAATAACCCTTTGAATTCACAGTTAAGCATGATCATTCTTACTGTGGGGGTGGAGTTCTGCAGCCCAGTCCCTAACAGGCTGAGCACTGGTACCGGTCCGCAGCCCCAGGTGTTGGGGACCACAGGTGTCAGGGACCAAGACGAGCCCAGAGAGTAGGACAAAGAAAACAAGGGGTTAATACCCCACAGAAACTAAGAAAATCAGGAGCAAGGAGTATCACAGATTATTCCTGTCATAGATGTTTGCCCCGTAAGCTGCCTTTAACTCATGTGAGAAAAGTATAGATCTTTTACTTCAACTACCTTTTTACACTGGTGCTGTGCAGGGACAATAAAGCCTCCAGTGTTACAAATCCTTGCTGGAAGTTAGTTTGGAATTACATTAACTGACTTCACTGGCCATCAGAAGAGGACTCCACACAGGGGTAGGGACTGTGCATCTTTCTTTTCACCAAGAAGTGACATGCATGAGAATGGGTCTCTATTTTAGCCACAGGGACTAATAACAGTGCCTGGCAAATAAATAGTTGCTGAATGAACAAATGCATCCATTGGGGAGTTCTACCTGCCTTTTGTGGATTTTTTTTTAACGTAAGATTCCCAGATTAAAAGGAGAACTCAGAAAGCCACTCGGTTTATTCTCAGGCTTCCACAAAGACCTGTGCTGAAATAACCTGGGCACACGCTTCCTCACCGAGCGTAAATGTCTGCGGGTAAACTGTCGCAGTCGCCATTGGGGAACTAAGCGTCAGCGCTCAACTGCGCCACACCTCGCAGCTTGTCACAGCGAAGCAGTGAAGAGTCATCAAAAACATCAAGGCACTGCCAGCACATTTGGGAAAGGAGGCTGCAGATGTCTAAGATTTACCATCACAATTCACTCGGCTCTGGACTTTTAACATTTTAAACAAACTCGGCTCTGCCTGAGTTTGTTTAAACTCTACAGATAGCTTATAGGTGGGCTGTGGGTACAGACAGATGGGACACCAGAGAGAGAGGAAGCTGTGCAAATGCCAAGTGGCCGGAGCAGTGACCAACCTGGACACCTTCTGGCAGGTGCTTCTGTTTACTAATCTCCTGTTCTTGGCAGCGGCTTTGGTGGATCACATGGCTTCTCCACACGGAGCTGCTTAATTGCTGCCAGCGGATAGTTTGACCCTTTTAATCCAGATGGCTCAACTCTCCCTGGCTCCGATGATGCTGTCCTTTTCTGGATAATGCCCAGTTGCCTCATTACTTCTGAACAGTTCCCCTTAGACGAACTCTCCGGTGACCACCATCTTGGAAAAGTTAAGCTGAAATCCCATACAGAAGGCAAAAGAAAAAGGGGGCGGGAAGAGAGAGTGGTGTTGGTCTCACTCCCCTACCCTGTTTCATTTCTGGAATATGAATGTGTTCATTTATAACTCAGCATTCAAACTAATTGTTAGCTGAAGGCTTTCAAGTAAAAATGTAGGTCAAGCAATATTATGTGGGATAATGGCAATTGTTTCCGCTTCAGGGAACATGTAAGTAATTGAACTTCACTATTTTACTGACTTACTATATACCAACATCCACCCTGGTAGCCACAACATCTCAGGCCACCCTCAACTGACTCCATTTTAAGATTCCCTTGCCAAGCAGTGGCCAGGTTTACAGCGGGGACTTGGCAGGTTGTTGCACAAAGTACAAGGTACTCCATCCCTACCTTCCTTCAAAGCATGCACCAGTGCCATCTAGAATGCACCCTCTTCCTAGGGCTGGAAAAGTCTTTAGGTTAAAAAGGAAAAGATGAGCAGAATGAAGGTGGGCCCCAAGCCAGAGTCCCCCAGCATGAAGCAA
Source organism: Lepilemur ruficaudatus (assembly GCA_963574885.1). Classification (NCBI taxonomy): domain Eukaryota; kingdom Metazoa; phylum Chordata; class Mammalia; order Primates; family Lepilemuridae; genus Lepilemur; species Lepilemur ruficaudatus. The sequence continues at coordinate 83,795 of CAUYRT010020549.1, forward strand.
TCGGCTCAGCACTCGGTGGCCAACCCATCAAGGCTGCTGGATGACAGAAACCTGCTGTTCAGCCAGCCAACCAGAGAAACTGCCTGTAACCCCCAGCCTGGAAGAGTCAGCTCATGACAATTAGGGGCGATTAGCCATGTGGTCTGGTGGCAGCCATGTCCTGAGTTTTATGCTGACCCTGGAAACTTAGGATCACAGCTTCCCTGCTGAGAACCCTGGTTTTCTCTTCCCACTCTCCTTTCTTCCTGCAGCTTTCCTCTGGTTCCATCCTCCTGTCTCTTCTTTCTTCCTCCACTTCCTAGCGGCCCTCTGCTTACTATGTTCTTGTTCTCTTTCTTCTGATTTCTCTCCTCATGCTTCTCTTCTCATAGAGGAATTTTAATAGCTCTCTTTTCTGCACTATTACAAAGGGGTTCCCGGTCTAACTGTACTATTAAATTGATAAGCAGACACATTTATTTATTCTAAACATACAGTGTTCTATCCACTAGGGAGTATTCTATTAATATGTTCCAAGTTTATCCATTCTCGTAAGTGGGGCGCAGTATCAGGAAATGGCATTACACCTTAAGCTGTGCTCAAACTTCTGGTCCCAAATCATGTGCCTTCAGCTATGCTCTGTTAGAGCCTTGGATGAATCCTCCCACGTGCTGGGAGGAAGGTGATGGGAATCTAAGTCAGGCAACTAGTCAGCTGCACACCGAGAGCTTGACCTTTCCTCATGCTAGCAGGTGGGACAGTGAAAAACAGGACAGAGCTGGGCTTCCCCGTTTGACTTCGAGGTTGTCCTCTTCATTTGGCTTCCCATGAAATCAATTTTTAAAGAACTATAGTATTTTTGTATCCTTTACTATTTTATAAAATGTCCATTACAGGAAAAAAAACAGATGAACAGGAAGGAGGGAAAGAAAAAAAGGAGGGAGGAAGGAAGGAAGGGAAAAAGGAAAGGGGGCAGATTACCCTATAATCTCCCCATATAGAAATATCTATTAGAAATATTTCAGTACATACTCTCACACACCTTCATAAGCAATATGAATACACATGTGTGTATGCGGCATGCATAACATAAAATGAGGCTATACTAATAGGCTTTTTGAAGTGCAAAGGTCCTGCACACGCTGGGTCTGGGAAGAACATATGAAGGGACAGAGGGAAGGTAAAGGCATTTACTGAACATCTGCTATGTGTCGGGCTCCTTGCTTGGCTGTTTCATCCATGTCACCTTGTTTAACCTTCAAGCCAATCTGGGAAGAACTTCAGAGATGAGGAAATGAAATCTCAGAAAAACTAAGTATCTTGCCTAACTTCACAGCCAGTGAGTGGTACAGTCAAGACATGGACCCAGGAGGCAAAATAAGAGAACTGACATCCCTTTTAAACATCCACATGAAAAAGCTACAGAAATCCCAGGTAAGAAAAGATAGTAGGTGAGATACATGCCTTTCTTCATTACTGGTACTCATGCCAGCCACACACAATCAAGTTAGGAGGAATGTATCAATACAACCTGAAGCTCACGTAAGAGTTTTGCTTTAAATAATAAAACAAATAAATTAACCAGACCAACTGTAGGAAGATGAAAGGCATTTTCACATGCCTGCAAATATCAAAGTTCCTAAGCTGGAGACTGCATTTGTAGTGATGGGCCGCACAGCAACCAAGTGCCCAAGATTAGAAATGCTAGCACGGTAGCAAAGGGAAAGCTGGCTGTGTAGCTAAGCATCACATTCCTTCTGTACACTTTACTTGGAGCTGCAACGGACCCCAAAGACGGTAGACGGGCCTGATTCCAATCTGGCAGGGAAGATGTGCCAATTGATATCAGTCTGTCAGATCTGTCTTATATAAGCCTGGAGAGAGGCTGGTGAGGAGGAGGTGCTGCCTGCGCCTATGTGCATCTAGGGGGTCACCTCTAGAAACATCTGCCCCTGCGCTCCACAATAGGCATGATGGGGATGAAATGAAGGCTGGCCCTGGCATGGGGTTGCTTTTCTATGGGGCTAATTTGCATTGTAGATGCCACAGACTCCCTGGGGCCCTGAGGAACTTGTGGCCTTTCCAGTCCAATTTGGCTGTGTTGTGCTTAGTTCAGAAGAGTTGTACTTGGTTTAATGCCTCAACAAGAGGCACGTGGTGTGTGCAAACACCTGTGGCTGTAGGGCCAGGGATGCAGGAAGACAGGCTCCACTTGGCCCTCAGACCTAGGGGTTGGGGGTTGTTTCCAGTTACAGTGGGCTCCATGGCACTTCTGGAAATGCATAGCCTTCACTCTGCTTCGGAAATGTCCTTCAGAAAATTTATGCTGATGGTGCGATATTTTACTACCAAGTGGGGCAGAGTGAAGTTCCATTAGGAAGACCAATGAGAAAACTTCATTTCAGTGTGTAGGTTGCAAAACTCTTCCATACTATGGAATGTGACCAGTCTACGCCACCTGAATTCTTAAAGGTCAGAGAAAGATACTTTGCTACTTATCTGTATAAGGGACATTTTCCCATTTCTTCTTCCCACTCTGAGAATAAGTGAGACTCTACCTAGTTCTTGTATGTGGCACAGCTCTACGGCATGGCATGTAGTGTGCACCATGACATATCTACTTTGACATGAAAGATGCCCCAGCTATTGGGATTCACTGATTCTCTTCTTAGGAATACTTCTTTCTAGTACTACAAATGCAGCCTAGCTGCCAAGAGTTGTGCCTTGCAGTGCGGACGACCGAACAGAGAAAAAATAAAAACAAACAAACAAAAAAACATACAGCCCCTGTCCCCAATGAGTTTACCCTCTAGCATGAAATAGAGGCACATAAAAAGAAAGTATAAAATCTAAGAAGAGAGAGAAAGACATAATTAGGGTGTTCTGGGGGTGAAAAGACTGCTTTTGAAAGAAATGCCATCTGAGCAAATTCCTGAGGGAGGAGAAAGAGAAGTCAAGGGGCAAAGGATAGAAAGGCTATTACAGGTAAAATCAAGAATGAGCAAAGACTTAGTGTGAGGCCGGTGACAAAGTAAGAGGCACTGTTGGCAGTTTTGTCTTCCTGGAGTGTGACGTACCGGTAGGGGTGGGGGAAATGAGGCTGAGAGGCAGGGAGGAGGCTTATAGCAAGCTTTATGTGCTATGGCAAGGACCTGGATATGAAATACCAGGTGGTACAGTAAGAGTGTGCATCCCACGTAAACCCGCCTGTCATCTGTGTGGAGGACCTAAGGATGGAAGGTTGGGGTCAGGCAAGACAGAACAGGAGGCAGGGGAATGAGAGAGTAAATTATTGCAATAGTTAAGGCAAGAGATAGTGAGGAATGTAAGTATGTACTGTATATCCCTGGTGACAGAGAGAAAGGCTGAGAAGGGGATGGTATCAAATTGGAAGAAGTTGGCGAGAAATAAGAAATAAGAAGGTCACAGGTTTCTAGCCTGCACTATGTGGAACAGGTTACATCACAGCCATACATAATCAAACACACAAACACACACACACACACACACACACGTGACTGAACCCATCAGTGCTTCCAAACTCTTCTATTTAGCTTGATGACATTAAAGAAGAGACAGTCATTCATATATTTACTGACCATAGGCTCTATGGCTTGTCTCTGAGTAGCGTCCACCCGGTGGGGGAGACACTGTGTCTGGTGACAGTACTGAAGAGCTGAAGGTCACTGGCACCAAGGATCAAGTCCCAAGGTCACATGGATGGGTCAGAGCAACGTCACAGGTGGATGCCACTTAGAAATGGCTGCTGCTCAGTCATCTCTTGTCATCTTGAGTTTTCTTTTGTCTAAGTGAGCATCCTCTCTGCGGTGGAACACAACTGGCAGGATCAATATTAAAATAAAGAGTCGGGGTGGGGCAAGAGAGGAAGAAAACAGCAACTTGAGTCCATAGAGGTAGGGAAGATTGATCAATGGCCTCAGGAACAATCCATACTAATTATGGTGATAAAAAGCTGTCAGTCAATACCTTGGATATTAAATTCAGTGGATTGGAGACAACAGGTCTGCTTTCATTTCCCTGACCATTTTATTTATTGAAACACTCAAATACAAATGAGCAGTCAGTGGTAAGATTACATTATTGTTTCACCTGCTTTGAACTGCAAATGCTTTGATAACTGAATTGAAAAAGCTGTCAAATTTCCCTCTGTAGCTTCCATGCAGAAGCTTCCCTTCACCATCTGATGAAATTCTGTTTTGTGAAATCTGACAGTGATACTCGTCATTAAATCACAGCTGATAGCCACCTCACCTATCTCAACAGAGCTCAGTGTTGAGTATTCGAGGGGGTGGGGGGCTGGTAGTGAACATTCAGAGGAAAGAAAGGAGGGATTCCATCAACCAGAAGAGAAGAAAGCAACAGCTGACAGCAGCTTGCTGTAGAGGGTTGTGCTTCCGTGAATGCAGCCATTCAAGTAAGTTTGTGCCCACGTGACTGGGGCAAAAGGCAATGAAGCAAGGGACTCGCCAGGAGTTAACAGACATCACCCGCAACCCCCACCCTGACTCTGTATCTTGTAATTCGGTTGTCACAGAAGCACGTGCTAGTGGGTGAAGCTCAAAGGGGGCTTGCCGGATACGATGTCCATCTGCTGTCTACCTCTTGGGCCTGCGCATCCCCCGCCTTGATTACTTGTCTGCCCGTGGGTGGACCATTGTGGGTGCTAACTACCATCTGAATCAATCCCAACACTGGGAAAACAACACCAAGTGAGTATTTTATCAATGATGCCAATCAATGTCAAAGAAAGGTACCAAACTGTTTTGGTCCATAGACTGCTTCAAAGAGTGATAGACACGAGCAGATGGGTGTGGTTATCAACCAGACGGCTTTCACTTGGGAAACTTCTTTCTATACTTTAAAAATACACAAACACAGGCAGAAAAATTAAGAAATGTCTCTCATGGTGTCCCAGGAGAATGCCTGTTTAATTTACTATTTTAGTTCAGTGGCTCAAAAGAGTGGCTCAAGATGAGATGGGCAGAAACTGATCTAGCAGATGCAATCTGGGGTGCAGGTCGAGAGAAAGGAAGGGATGGAGTGAGACATAGCTTTGAAGCTTTTAAGGAGGCACGAAAGACTGGGTGCTATGGTGCCCCCTACTGTTCAATTACGGGAATGCAGAGCGGTGTTTGAAATCCCAGTTGCTACTGAAACTTTTTATGTGAGAAAGCGAGTACCTGCCTGTGTATTACAGGGACGCTCAACTCGCCTTATCCTGAAAGTAGCAAGGTCCTGAGAAGTCTTATTTCTTAGGCTATGACTCATTTTTCTTGTTGGAGCTGCCCTATAGTGGCAGGATTTGGTAGCTTTCAGGGCACAGAACTCCTGGGAAGAAGTCGGTATAAGGGTTTAAGAAGAATAGCCACTGATAACCTACCCAGGACAAGTCACTTCACCTCTTTGTACCTCAGTCCTTAACTTTAAAATTTAGGAATTCAACTAGATGGCTGTTTCCCAATCTTCATGTTGTGAATGTGTAGCAGGTCATGAAATCAACTAAATGATTTTTAGCCAGCAATTTTCAAAATGAAATAAATAAGATAGAAAAGATCAGCATATATTGCACATGAGAAGAATAAGTTGTATGTCAGAGATAAAAAATATTTGAACACCACTGGATTAGAAGACCTCCAAGACACCTTCCACGTGGAACAATACATGATTTTATTATTTATTACTGTAAATCTCAGTAGCTGCTACCAATCAGCCTGGAGCCAACTAGCTGCAGCTCCAGAGCAAGCGTCCACGCTCCTCTCCCTGGTCAGCCGAGTTCTTTCCCCTTTATCTTTCATTTACAGTTTGATCTTACAATGTTGCTACCATTTCAGTTTCGATAACACTGAGTTAATTAAGACATGATCTCTAAGAGGCAGGTGGTTACAAGGAGATAAGCAGCAGCTTCTTCAGGCAGTAAACAGCTGGTCCTCCTGACCAGCTCCTGGGGATTAGCTGCTTTTAAAAAGAAGACAGAACCGTCCCCAGTTAAACATGAACATAATGTTTTCATGAATATTTGGCAAATTACTTGGACATTGCTCTGGCTGTGATCAAAAACAGTCCAGGTTGCAGGAGAGCCAGGCTGATGTGTATGAGGTTGTGCTGGTTGTCCACTGCACAAGGGTGTCTGTGGCCATGGGAGGCTGTAGAACTCTTTGCTCGCTAAAGAGTTGGGACTACATGCCCTGATGGAATTCATGAGAAGGTGCTGTAGGTTCCACAAGCCTTTGCACTTGCAGAGCTATATTTCCCCACAAGGGGCAAGTTTCCTACTTCTTAAAAGGTGCCCTATGAACCAGCAGACAGACTTGCCTGGAATTGAAATTGAAGATTGAAAAGACAAAGACAAAGTAATGCCACTAGAGTTACCATCTGGGAGCAACTAGGATGTGCGGTCTGGAGCATAAGCCTCAGTCATTCTAGAATCTGAGTGAATAACAACTATAACCCACAGGGGATTTTTTAATAGCCCAGTTCACAATGCACAAAGGTGGCCCTCTTTACAAGAAAAGCAGAGACGTTGGAAGTTTCAAAGTGCAAGAATTAACAGAGATGGTTGTAGTACCAAAGATTCTTTACACAAAAGATTCTCTGTAGGAGTCTTTAAAATAATGGATCACCTTGTCACATTTAAGACATCTATTAAATTTATTATAAATGAGTCACAATTTTGGAGGGAAGAGACTAATTACATAAAGTACAGCATGTTCCTTCATGCATAAAGTTACATTGTTTTGGCTTTGATTTTTATAAAGTGGGCATTATCATCTTTAGTTTCTGGTAAACTAATGATATAACTACTGATATTTTCACAGTTACTAAATTTACATCAGTCAACACCTCATAATTAAAAAATATTCTACATATTTTAACTTTCCAAATCATGACACATCCCTTTCTAGTAGGATCAATGAATACTAAATACAACAAAAATTAAAACAAAATACTTGCCACACATCTTTATTTGCATTAATTGGACAAAGGCAGAACTGGTAGAGGGAAAATTCTAGTTTATCGCCAAGTCTGTGCAGCTGTGTAAGGTTTGAATTCATTGCAAAATGAGCAGAGCAAGTAAGTTCATTTCTGTACAATGACCAGTCTACTATCTGCCCCATAGGAGGAACTCAACAAATGCTAGACCCTTTTCCCTCTTGGTCCTTTATGGAAGAAGGTCCTCACCACAATTACCCAAGTGAAACATATAAGACTAAAATTTTTAAAGAGAAAAACCTGTCATGCATTTACTCATTCTTCTCGTGGGTGTTTATGAAGTCTCTACTATCTTCCAGGCTGTATGTTCAAAAACATATTCAAACAGACAACATTTCCAGACTGGCCTAATTGGGGAGGCCATATAAGTGTTATCGTGATGTCTCAATTGTTATGCCAAGACTATAGCAATTACAATTGAGGTGTCATAAAAGAAACTTGTAGACTTTTTTTTTTTAAGTACTATGAGAGACAAAAGTCATTTCTCTAAGGGCCTGACTTAGGGTGGAACAAGTGACATTCCCTGATCAGAATTAGAAACACAAGCCATTTGTCTAGGAGCATCCTGGACACCAGGGCAACATGGCACAAGTGTCACCAGCATTCACCCTGACATGGAACCGACGGCTAAATGAGGCAGACTCAGGATCATTGGCCTGCTGTGACTCCAATGCCACTCAGCCAGGTCAATCTACAAGAGATCACATTTCCAAACTGTGTGTACCCAGCAGGAGGGCCCATTAACAATGAAGCAACCAGCATGCACACCACACTCAATGCTCTCTCCAGAGGGATGGGCCATTTCTGAGTCTGCAGAAGGAACAGGTACTCATGCTTCAGCAGCCTCTCCACGACCTAATTCTAACGAATTCCAATTATGGGAGCATTGGCCTTGCAGGTCTACCTGGAGATGAAGTCCCAAATAAATGCTCGAGCCGCACACCACCTGAAACAACTTTACTGAGCTGGGGTTAGTGACCCTTGGTCACAATGATATCAAGGGAAACAATCATTTAGTGTCTACTGTGTGCCAGATACTTAGTCACATGCCCAAGACCTCATTACTCACAAGAGGCAGAGCCTGATTCATAGGACTCGATACTCTGTTTTTTTCCCATTCTACCATCTGCTCTCTAATTCTAGTGGTCGGTAGTGTGTTTACCTAGTATCATGGAGACCCAGTCATTAAAAAACTAAACTAGCCATTGAGATTAGACAAACTGGCCCCTTCCAGTGCAGATGGAAGCACCAGAGAATGTCCTCTGAGCCCTGAAGATAGTGCACTCCGAAAGCCGGCACAACCACCTCCCGACACCGCCTCCTGCCAGACCCTCCAAACGGTACTCTTTGTCACCCTGTTGCGCTCATGGTAAGCTGGGCTTTCCAAAAACTGCATGATGATTCATGGCTTGGTAAATGTCAACTCCCCTCCCCGCAAGCCCTAGGAGGAGGCAGGCAGGAAGATGAAGAGTGAGGAGACAGTGGGGAAAGAAATCAGTGCTTCTGCTGGCCAAGCAGAGCCTGATTGCTCCTTGATGGGGCAGTAATTAATTGCTCCAGAGTGGTGGGTCTGAGACGGCAGAATTGTGCCTCGTGAATAGGCCCTGGAGGGTGGGGGGAGTTACATTGCTTGTAAGGTCATTAAGAGAATATTATAAGTAATACTCCATGACTCCCTCATTAAATACTAAGTGAGTCATTCAATCTTGGGGTTCTATTTCTATTCCCCATTCTAAATGCAACTTTAATGATTTAAAATCCCTTCAACCCAATTACAGCCCTGTATTCTGATTAGGAACTCTCGCCCATTGTGAGTGGGAACCATTAGGCAGCAGCCTATAACAAAATTAGCACCTAGAGAGGCTGCACTAGGAAATAAATTCTTCCTTGACATTTCAAGACCGATTCTCGGCCAATTACAACACACTGTTACTCTAGTAATGTGAAACTGAGCTGCTCCTAGCAATCAAAGGTCGCTATTCAGAAAGATAGGAAGAAAAAAATCATTCAGAAAAAAAGGCTAAAAAGTATGGGGGGCAAGTCAATGGCGGTGGTGTTGACGGAAAGGAAGGACGACCTATGGGACAGAATCTGCTGCTCAGGCTCCGCTGCACCTGCTCACAGAGGAGCTGCAGCAGATCTCAGGCCTCAGAGCAACGGGGTGGGGTAGGAAGTGACATCCCACCCCTCTCCCTGCACAGGGGGATGCTGTGCCCGTTAGGACGGCAATCGGGCTGTAACTAATAAACTCAAAACCATCAGTGGCAAACACACGAGGAGAGTCTTTTTAGCTCAGGTACAGTCCAATGTGAGTGTTCTTGGTCACTGCATGGGGCAAGGGTGGGGTGGACTCTGCTCTGGGAAGTCCTTAAGTGCTCAGGGCAGGAGGTTTCTTCCCTTTTTAACATGTGTCTTCTAAAGTGTTGATACACAGCTGGTGGAAAGTCTAGAAGTGGTGCACATAACCACACGGGTGTCGGCTGGACACCAGCCACACCTAGACACATGGATGGCTGGGAAAGGAAGTCCTGAGCACTCCCGGTGCAGGGGCGCACTAGTGAAGAGGGAACACACTGAAATAAACAGGTAGCCGCCTTTGTCATGGGTGCTTTCTCTGGTCCTTGTCTTTTGTGTCCTCTACTCAAAAGCCAATGAGAATGAATTCCTTCTCAGTTCAGGGGTTTCAAGTCTGCTTCTTCCTATGGCTTTGGTGGTTGAGGTGCTTCCTGATCATCGTGGCCACAAATGGTGTGAAAGAGGCAGCCAGTCAGTCCCTCCAAAGCCACAGTAGACACAGTGGATGGAAGAGTTCCTTCGGAAAGCTTCCTGTGACTCGCTCTTGGTGGCTCAAGATGTTAACTCTCTGCTTGACCATTCTGACAAGGGGCCTTAGGTGGGCTTTTCTTCCAACTCCCAAATTAGGGAAAGAAACAGGCAGGGAGAAGCGACAGTGAGAGCAGCAGATGAAGAGCTCAGGGGTTCAGACCTGCGGGCAGCTGCCTTTCACGCGCCCACTGCAGCCACACAGGAGGCACTCGGAGTGATCCCTCTCTGATGAGAAGAGGAGGCAGTGCCAAGCTGGCGCCCCCATTTATGAGCTATCTCTTCTCTGACACTCCTCTGGCCCACATTCAGAATGTCTCCATCTCCGTCTTCCCTCCCCCTGCGATTAATCTGATGGAGCTGTCATTACAAAGACTCCCTAATTGCTAAGAGCTGATAGTTGTCTCCTTGTTGAGCCCGATTGTAACAAATGCCGTGAATAAACATCACAATTTCCCCTGACCCAGCAGCGTGCTGCAGAATAAAGCGAAGGCAGTGCACACGCACACACGCGGACACACACACTGGCGCACACAGTCTTCTTAAGCATATGGGGGCCGTCTCATCACTCTAACCTCCCTGACTTTTTTGTTCTCTCACTCTGGTTGTTTCCATGGGAACCACAAAAATAATAATAATCATCATAATGAAAGAGGAGGAAAAGCCTGCTGCTCTTCTGCTGAAAGGGGCTTCTATTTACCAACACCTGGAGTCCAGTGTCCTCAATGGGCTGCTAAATCCTCACCAAATAAGTCAGCTCTTCCTGACCCAGCCTCATCCTTCAGATAAATTTCACCCTAAGTCACTTTTTGGGTCTTCCTAAAGAGAAGGACTAAGATCTGTCAGGGTTGAGACTTCGACAGGGAGAAATGAGATAGAGACAGAGTGGAGCAGGCAGGGATAGGAGCGCTGCACCCGCTGGGAATAGCTGCTGCTCCCTGCGGGATATCACAAGGTCTGTCACAGCAACACAAGCTTTCTGAGCCCACCGGAGCATGGTGCACTAGGAAAGGCACAAGATGTGGAACCAGAGACCCAACTTGCCAACTTATCCCTCCATTTTTCTATCCAGCCAACCGGCTAGTCAACCAACAAATATTTTTTGAGAATCTACCATAACCCAGGAACAATACTGACTACTGGAACAATGCAATTGTGAAACAGTCACTGTCATAGCCCTCATAGAGTATGCCATCCTGTTGGTGACACAGACAAGTAAATAAGCAATATATTGGTGTGATCAGTGCCCAGCACAATGCCTTGTACACAAAAAGACATTTGGCACATATTTGTTGACAGAAAGAAGCTGCTATGATTGAGGAATTCAGGGTACAATACAACATCTACAAAGAGAGATTCCTGAATGTGTATGTGTGTGTGTGTGTGTGTGTGTGTGTGTGTGTGGTAAAGAAAGGTATTCTGGGGTAGTTGATGTCTAAGATGCAGCATTAAGACTGGCAGGAGATAGCCAGGGAATGTGTGTTTTGGAGGAAGGCAGGAAAAGAATGCTTGATCCAATATCTGTTGGATGGATCAATGGATGACAGACAGATGGAAGAATAAGTTGGCAAGCTGAGTCTCTGGTTCCAAACTGTGTGCTTTTCCTAGTGTGCCATGCTCTTCTGGGCTCAGAAGCATGTGTTACTAAGATATACCTGACACGTGTCCTGGGCAGTGAGACCAGCATGTGCAAAGGTCTAGACGCAGGAGAGAATGTAGCAGGAAACTGTCATCAGTTCTGTATTGCCAGAGTTGAATGTGAGTCCTGAGGAATAGATGGGGAGGGACAGAACAGGTAAAGTTTCAAGGGTAAAAATGAAAGACATAAAGATGTCAGATGATGGAAGGCTTAGGGTCCCCTAAGCCAAGTTAAGAAAGTGGGACTTTATACCCAACATAATGAGAGAACCAATGAAAAGTTCTAACAATTGAAAGGATAGAATCATATTTCCATTTCAAAGGCTCTTTCTAGCTGCAGCAAGGAGACAGGATTGGATCAGGGGCAGGGTGAGTTGGGAAGGCCAGCCAGTTGGGGCTGCTACAGTAATCCCAATGAGAGATCAAGGCAGCCTGAATTATCCAAGAAGTGGTAGGGCTGAAGAGAAACACTCAGTTTTGAGGGAGATTTGGGAAGTAGAAATGGTGGACTTGGGGTGATACCAAGGTTTCCGGCTTCTTCCTCTGGGTGAGAGATCATTACATGAGAAGTGAGTTTGGGGCAAACATAACATTTTCAGTTTAGAATTGCTGACTTTGAGGTGTCTGTGGGTCTTCACATGGAAACACCCAGAGGACAGTGATTCAGTATCAGGGAGAAACTAGGCTAAAGCTAAGGATTGGGGAGGCAGTCATCAGCATATGGCTGGCACTAGAACCTAGGGACAGGATGAACTCAACAAGAAATCACCAAAGGCCACCAATATTTCTGTGATGGTCAGAGGAAGTAGACCACCAAAGAACATTACCAAAGACAGCCAGATAGGTCCAGGGAATCAGGTAACTGTGATTTCCAGAAATAAGGCAAGACATGCTGAATGACTGAGGGCAGGTGCATTAAGTACAAAGCCCCTCTTAGAGGGAACAACAGCAGAGCTGGTGGTCCTTGTGGAGAGAGCACTTTCAGTGGAGTGGTGGGCAGAGGCCAGGCCCAGTGAAGAAGGACTAATGTTAGCTGAAAATGTAGAGACACCAAGTATAAACTATGCCTAAGAATGGTTTATAGCTGCAATGGGCAGAGACAATAAAATTTGATCAAGAAATCAAGAAAGGATTTTAAATATGAAATAGATTTGTTCACATTTGCTCAACATTTCTAATCATCAGGGAAATGCAAATCGAAACCACAATGAGATATTACTTAACTACAGTGAGAATGGCTTTTATCAAAAAAATCCCAAAACAACAAATGTTGGCATGGATGCAGAGAGATAGGAACACTCATACACTGCTGGTGGGACTGCAAACTAGTACAACCTCTACAGAAAGTAATATGGGGATAACTCAAAGAACTAAAAATAGAATTACCATTTGATCCAGCAATCCCACTACTGGGTATATACCCAAAGGAAAAAAAGACGCCTGCACTCAAATGTGGATAGCAGCACAATTCACAATTGCAAAAATGTGGAAACAACCCAAGTGCCCAACAATATGTGAGAAGATTTATAAAATGGAGTATATGTATACCATGGAGTACTACTCAGCCATTAAAAAAATTGGTGAACTAATATCTCTTATATTAACCTGAATGGAACTAGAAACCATTCTTCTAAGTGAAGTTTCACAAGAATGGAAAAACAAACACCATGTATTCACCATTAAATTGGAACTAATGGATCAATACTATGTGCACATTTGGAAATAACACTCATTGGAAATCAAGCAGGTAGGAGTGGGGAGGAGGGGATGGGTAAATTCACACCTAACGGGTACAATGCACACTATCTGGGTGACGGGCATACTTTGACTCAAATGGTACAAAAGCAATTCATGTAACAAAAATGTTTGTACCCCTGGAATATTCTGAAATTTAAAAAAAAGCAAAGAAAAAAGAAATAGTAGAAAGTAAGAGGTTGAAGGCATAAGGAAAGAAAAGCGAAATAATAAAACAGAATTACTGAGAATATGGGAGTAAACAAGGCCCACAGCATTTCTAGAGGGTTTAGCTTTAGATACCAGAGGAACAGCTTTTTCTTAAGAGGATCAAAGGCAGAAGGGAAGGGGACTCACAGCTTTGGTAGCAACAGGTTAGGAGAGCTCTTTTGTGATGGTTTATGTGTATTTTTCTTCATTAATTTATGTATTCATCCATTTTATCAACAAATATTTAATAGGCACCTACTAAAATGTGTACCTAATGGAGATACAGGACATGTTGTCTGACCTCAGACCTTAGAGATAATGGTAAAGTTAAATAAGTAATGAAAATATGTGGCATGCGTTGTAATTGGGAGGCATAGGAAACCATGAAAGGATATAGTATCAGGAAGAGCTTTCCTAAAAACATGATGTTTAAGCTGAAACCTAGAAGGAGTTTGTCAAAGAAGAAAAGGCCAACTTAGAGGCAGAGTAATCCTCCTGAGTAAAAGAAAAATGTAAGATGAAAAGGTTTATGTAGACTGGAGAAGACTGGAAACAGCCATTGCAGAAAATGGGAGCGAGAAAAAACAGGGAAACAGGATCACCAGGTTGTTCTGTGGGTCTAGGTGAGGTTAGAGATCATGAATTTGTGGAGGCACCACTGTAAAGAAATTTATTTTCTCCAGCAGCACCCGGTGTAAACTCTAAGGATGTGAATTTTTCTGGAGTTGAGTTTTGCCAGGAGAGTGTGGCACAAGGACAGTGGGGTAAGAAAGTTGGAGATATAGACAGGAGTAGGTGAAGCCATAGGTTGCCACATCCAGGCTGGGTGGGGAAGGAACTGAGGAAGGATGAAGCTGAAGAATGAAGGAAAAGTGGAACATTCAAGGACCTTAGGTTCCATGGAGGTCACAGAGGAGAAATAACTGAACCAGCAAGCTGGGAAGGACAGAGGTGGTGGGCAAAGCATAGGATATCATATTGTCTGATTTAGTGGCTGAGGAGCTGGAAACACTGGCATGATCATGAAGTTCATAGGGTAACCGTGGAATGGAATGCTAAAATGGAAGGGAGGTAAAGCACACTGGGGAGTCATCGCACAAGGAAGCAGCAGGTCTGAGCAGGGAGGAAGACTGCAACTTCTAGGAGCAAAGTGTTAATACCAGGTCTACAAGAAGTTCATGGAAAATGCATATTATGAAAAAACTGTGCACGAGTTTCAAGAATTTTTTGCACCAAAATAAACTCACACTAACTTCTTATAACATATCTGAACAGGATCTAGTTTGAGGCACTAAGAAGGGCAAGATAGTTTAAAAAGGGCCCCTGTCAGAGTAACACAAATTCTGCTAAAATTGAAGCAAGAATAAGTATCAAATTTATGGTGAAGCTTGGGTAGAAGAATGGTGAAATCACTGATGCTTTACAAAAAGTTTAGGGGGACAATGCCCCAAAGAAATCAGCAATTTACGAATGGATAATTAGTTTTAAGTAGGAACAAGATCATGTTTTGTTTTGGTTTTTTTTGTTGTTTTTTTTTTTTTTTTTTTTTTGAGACAGACTCTCACTATGTTGCCCAGGCTAGAGTGCTGTGGCATCAGCCTAACTCACAGCAACCTCAAACTCCTGGGCTCAAGCAATCCTTCTGCCTCAGCCTCCCGAGCAGCTAGGACTATAGGCATGTGCCACCATGCCCAGCTAATTTTTTCTATAGATTTGTAGTTGG
>CAUYRT010020553.1:0-118433 GCA_963574885.1 Lepilemur ruficaudatus
TTGACAGAGTAGGTTTTTGAATGTAACAAGATAAGTCAACTTGAGTGGTAATATATTTTGGGAAATCAGCTCACTACAAATTGTGACTGTAAACATTATACTGTAAATGCTTTGTAGTTTTCCCCCAATTAAAAAAAAAAATACAGAACATGTATTCAATCTAAAAAAACAAAAACAAAAACATGATCCAATTTTTACAAAACAAAAACAAATAATTTTTCTATTTACATAGAAAAAATACTAGGGGAAAATATGTCAACTATTACAAAGGTTTTCACTAAGTAGTAGCCTATGAATGATTATTTTCTCAAATTTTCTATGATGACCCTATACTTTTTCTTCATATAAAAAATTTTTGAACCCTACAAAAAAAACCCAGGACATAATGTGAAATGAAAAAGCAAGATACAGAACATTTAGCATGCTATCAATTGTGTGGGTATTTGTGTGTGCAATACACACACATATACATGCCTATTTGTGAGCTATGCAAGGATGTAGAAGAAACCAATAACATTTATTACTTCCAAGAAGGAACCGGATGACTAAGGAATAAGAATAGGAGGAAGACTTTTACCACCCAGTAATGCTTTTCAAACTATCTCTGTGGGGGAAAGATCTATAATATTTCCCCCACCTCGTCCATTGCAGACCAGGATGTGGTCCTATTGTGCATGTTTCTACGCAGCCTACTCTTTGTACCACTTGCCACGAGTTTGACAGCATTCAAACCCATTTATTCCCTCTTCCTGGACTGGAGCCCGGTAGTTTCATGCTTGGATGTTGAGACAGTGTTACGTTGTCATAGATGTTTCTAACTCTTTAATTCTCACCCTAAATTTCTGTTGTGTACCCATAACAAACAGCTAACGGACAGGCACTGTCATATCCCGTTCTGTACTTTTGACTTTGGACCCATTACCTTTCCTAGGAAATGTACTTTTTTAAAAAAAATGCCAGTGACCCACCTTTAGCAGGAGTGAAGATAGACTTGCTATTTTGAGTTCCCTTGGGTGCTCTCTTCTAGCATCAGCCCTCAGCAAAGTGTGAGGTTGTTCAAATCTATCTTTGGCTCTTTCACCTCAAGCTTTTCCTGTCGTTCTCCCTCCTGTTTCAAGCAACGTCCCCATAGTCCCTCCACCTGTCCTCTCTGACACTTAATGTGGCTGCCAACTCACTCTTACACAGATGTGCAGTCCTAATAAAAACATAAAGTATTTCCCTTCCCATGTCAACAGAGGAGTTGAAAAGATAGTTTTCCAGACTGAAGGAAACAAGGCATCAGATGATGGATATTAGACATGAGTGTATTTAGCTGGCCACCACTTACTGCTGGTTAGCTCTCAGGGAAAGTGCATGAAAAATCTGGGAATGTGGTCAGGAGACAGGGGGTCTATAGAATGTTCTTGGCAGGGGAGGCCTAGGGTCCCTAGGGAGAAGACTCACATTGGAGATTAAAGGAAACGAGACTGGCTTTTTCAGGTTCATGTAGTCCAATCAAGTAGTGACCAGAACTAAACCATGCTGCCATCTTAAAGATCCAAATAGTTGCCAGGTCAAAGAAAAATCAGGCTGAACATTTTAATCTGTCTAAAGAGAGAGAATGTCTCCACAAAAATGTGGAGTCCCACGGGCAGATGTTGGCAGTGTCCATTCAAACCATGACCCAGGGAGATGGGTCCAGACCTGAGAATAGAACGTACCAGGTCCCGGTGGCAGAGATATCCTTACTGCAGAGATGCTAGCATCAGCTTGAACCTACAGCTCGCCTGCACAGAGCTCGTCCCCATTGTTCTCATAACATATGGATCCAGCAATCTGTTAATACAGGTTGCATCACCATGTGTCTTTGCCTACACAGAGAGAACGTGTTGGCTCTTTTGTTGTATGTCTTATTATAAATTATGAAGCAGACTCTGTGTTTTATATTCCAGGCTCTTGTAAATCCAGATAATGTGAATCTACTCTGGGGATACAGATCCACTTTTGGTCACTAGGAAAACTCAAGCGTAGGAGCACAGGAGGCTGAAGAACTGACCATGGGTGGGAATATTCCAACATGGCAAAGCTCCCCTGAGGCCTTGTGGCAGCCAGACAGCTGAAGACCGAGGACCCAGCATCACAACGACTTTCTCTCAAATTTCTCAAATACTTTTGGTCAAAGCAGAAGCTCTGGACATAATCCTCAGGCTTCTGTACTGGTTTTGATTTGGCATGGCCCAGCCATGGAATGAGTGTGTCTGACATGCAATTACACAGTTGCAATAGCTGTATACTGAAGACCATGTAAAAATGCCCTGTGTCAAAGCAGTCAGGACAAAAAGTCACATACATTTTAAACACTGTTTTAAATTTTAAAAAAAATTTTAAGAGATAATACATGGACATGTTTCAAATATTAACATGTATTTTAAAAGTACAATGAGAAGTCTTCCTCTCTTGCTCTATTTGCCCAGTTTCCATTTCTCCCAACAAGTAACCCCTATGATTAATTTATTGCACACTTTTGTAAATAGTTTAGCACATACAATCCAAATATGTTTTTATTTTTTCCTTTCTTTTTTTTTACCTGAAGTAGCATATTCTATACTTTTTTCTGTATATCTTGGTGATCTTTTAATCAGCTTATGTTAGGTGATTTTTTTTTTTTTAAATATGGAATGCTTCACAAATTTGCACGTCATCCATGTGCAGGGGCCATGCTAATCTTCTCTGTATCATTCTGATTTTAGTAAATGTGCGGCCAAAGCAAGCATGATTTTTCTAGATCAATACAAAAAGTCACTTCTTTCAGGAAGTCATATCATTCTCATAATAAACAAGGTAAGGACACAGGATTTGGCATCAGACAGACATAGCCTCATAACTTCTGATTTAAGTGCCTTAGATAGATTTCTTAACTTTAGTAAATTTTAAACTTTGAATCTATTAAATGGGGGACAAAAATGCGCAGTTTAGACCTAGGTTTCAATTAGGTCTAAATATATATGTGGTGCCCTTAACAAGTTGTCAGGCATATGACTGTCAGAAAGGGGGAGAAGATGGAGGAAAGAAAGTAGAAGAAGAAGATGAGGGAGGAGGAAGAGGATTCTGCATTAGCCTAATTTCCAGGTTCCTGCAATTTCACCAACTGGGCACTGGATACGTAAGTTTTCCGTCCCACCCCCAGTGGATTTTAGAGTCTTCATTTCTAAGTGAGAGGATGATTTATGAAGCATTGTTGATACAATTGTTAGAATTTAATGCCCTCAAAAAATTCACTGAACTTTCCTTTTTTAAATATTTATTTAATGTGCATTTATTATGTGCCTACTTTGTGTAAGACAATTAGAATCGAAAGTGAATGAGACAAGTCTCCTCTCTTCAGAATAATTTATAGGTTATTTATAGGCAGGAAAAATACAAAGGAGGGGGTCAAGAAAAAGGAGAGAGAAGAAAAGTTTTTCTTAAAGTCTTCATTTGAAAGAGACAGAAAATTCCATCAAGAACAATGGAGTTGGCCATGAAACATGCGCCAATGACACAGTCAATGTCAGTTAATCCCCATGGGTTTGCTGGCAGAAGAGAAGCCCTGGTGAGTGACTTCATACTTAACTTTCACCTCTGGGGTGTGGTGGGTAGAAGGGAACGCTCTCTTGCGTGTGAGGCACCACAAGCAGTAACATGGGTGCTGAGAAAAATTGGCTCAGTTCATCTTTGAATTCACGATTCAATTCAATCCCAGTTTATTTACATGTATTAAGCACCTGCACGTGATAGCTATGGAAATTTGGATGAGTCACATTTTCAATACTTGAACTTTCTCACCTATAAAATGGGAACAGTGATAGGAGCGTACCTCCTAGGACTGTTGATGAGATTAAATCAGTTAATATGTGAAAAGCACTTGGAATAGTATTCGGCACATAAAAAGTCCTCTATGAATATTTGCTATCATTGTTACTGTTATTTGGAGCCAGGAACAGTGCTCATGGCTAGAGGAGATACGAAGATCCATAACACAGTGTTTTTGTTCTCAAAGAGAAAAATCCATATGAAGATCAAAGATGCTATTTTTGGGCTTTACATTAGTTATATAGGGCTGCATCCACTTAGGTTCTCTAAGATTAACTTTCTCTGACCTCTCTAGATAACCTAGGTGATTAGTCTCTCTCAATTGTGACTTTAGAATAACTTAAATCTTTAGCATTGTACGTCAGTCCACTATTATCTGAGAGGTAGAGAAAGCCGATCAACACTTTGTAAATAGGCTGAAGAGCCACTAATGAAAATGATGAGATGTTCCTGGATTCAATGCCAAAATGCTACTATTGCATCTTCACTGGGTAATCTAGAAAGATAGAACACTCAGCACATTCTTTCCAGGATGACAGAACCCATACCAAGAAGAGCACCAGCCCACGTCTACAGTTTTAGGTCATTGGTAAATACCACTCCAGGAGATTGAATGGTGTAACGGCCATTGTTCCTGGGGGAACTCTTGGTGGATTCTTTCTTGTGGTTGAAATAAAATCTCTGTCTCAGCAACTCCAAGACAAATGGCCAATATCTCAACTTACAGAGGTTTTTTTTTTTTTTTCTTCCTTTTTTTCTATCCTTAGGCATTTTTCCTAAAAAGAAATAACCAGAAAAGTGGATAATTACACATGTTATTCCTTCTCCGGTCTTCTCCCATCTCTGTCGCTCTTCCCTCCCCAAACCGTCAGAAACACAAAAATGATCAGCAGTCAATTAGAGAAAAACCAGCTGAAAGTAGGTGATTTGCAGTTGGGTATATGGGACCAATTGCTGTGATAAATGTGCTTTTAAGTAGCTGGTTCTGCAAAGGATATAGACTGTTTACGTATGATTAATTAACAAATAATTATCTTTGACTGGGGGAATATGAGACAATAAATGGACCATAAAATCTAAATAAACACTCAGGCTGCTGCCTTTACTTTCAATTGGTGCCAGGAAGATTTATGATTTGTATAAAAACACACGATAACCGCCCCCCCATCTACACACCATTTCCAAAATCCAAAGGCATTGTGAAATCACGCTTGACACAATTCTTTGTTTATTATACATCCATTCCCTGTCTGTGGATGTGCCACATCATAAGAGCATATGAGTGCACAATCGTTACGATGCTCTCCTTTTCCATTTGTTGAAAGCCATTGTCTTAGAGGTCATCAGTCACTTCCTCCGCCACATCTTCATTTCTTAGTTGACCTGCAAAAATGATCCAGTAGAGGTTCCCCAGGGTCTAGCTCTCCTCATTCCAATCCACCTTGCACACTGTGGCCAGTTACACCCACCTCGCACGTGGTGTGCTCTTGCTCAAAAACAAGCCAACACCTTCCCCAAAAGTTCAATATCTTTTTTCTTTCTTTTTCCTTTTTTCTTCTCTCTCTCTCTCTCTCTCCCCCTCCCTCCCTCTCCCACACCGCGCCCCCCCTCCTTTCTTTTACCTAGGGAATAAAATCAAGACTGTTTAGTCTGGCCTTCAAGTCTCTATCTTTCATGAATTCATACACTTAACAATTACTGAATCCTCAGATGTGGCAGGTATGTATTGAGAATGTAAATACAAGTAATATGTGTTTCTTGATTCATGGACCTTACAATCCCAAGACAGGGGAGAAGAAATGTAAACAAACAAATAAGTGCACAAAGTTGAGTTCAATAAAAGAAAAATGTACAGGGCATGGTGTATGCACACACCCAAAAAGAACATGTAATTGCATTCTCCTTGGAAAAGCTTGGGAAGTTTTCTACCAGGAGGTTGACAGTTTCAATGAGCCCAGTCATACTGAATGGTGGCTAGAGGTTCTCCAGAATACACGGTAGGAAACGGAATTCCAAGTGGAGATCACAGTGTGAAATAGGAAGGAAAGTTGGGGAGTGGCTAGGAGCTTGATGTGGGGAGCGGATAGGAGTAAGAATATAAAATAAGTTGGAGACAGAAACAAATAATCAAAAAGTGTTTAAAGAAGTAAGAATTATCCTACTATGGCAAAAGAGATCTAAAGACAGGTTTTAAACCAGGGAGTAATATGCTTGAATTGTCATTTTACAAAAATTACTCTGATTACCTGGATGGAGGCAGGATTATCAGAGGACAAGGAGGGTTGTAGGGAAACTGTTTGTTTGTTTGTTTGTTTATTTATTTATTTATTTATTTATTTATTATTTTTTTATTTATGAGACAAAGTCTTGCTTTGCTGCCCAGGCACTAGACTGCCATGGTGTCAGCCTAACTCACAGCAACCTCAAACTCCTGGGCTCAAACAATTCTCTTGCCTCGGCTTCCCAAGTCGCTGGGACTACAGGCGCGTGCCACCATGCCCAGCTAATTTTTTATATTTTTTAGTTGCCCCACTAATTTTTTTTCTATTTTTAGTAGACACGGGGGTCTCACTCTTCCTCAGGCTGGTCTCAAACTCCTGATGTCAAGCAATCCTCCCGCCTCAGCCTACCAGAGTGCTAGATCACAGGCGTGAGCCACCGCACCCAGCTAAGGGAAACTGTTTAGAAAAAAACATTGCAGGAGTTGATAGAGTGCACACTAAGATTCCAAATAGTACATTGCAACAGAGCATTTGAAAGAGCATTGATGTAGGAAGAAAGCGGACCTGGGATGCGATTTAGAAACTATGTGACCCGTGCTAAGCCACTTAACCTATCTATGCTCAAGTTCCCTCAGCTGTAAAATAGAAATAATATTGCCTATCTCTCAGGATTGTTGTGAAGATAAACTAAAATAACTTTCCAGAAGTGTCTAACACAATGTCTCGCATACATAGGGACTCAGTAAACGGTAGTTAGTATAAATACACTGCCGTGGGGACGAAGGATGTGAGGATGTGACAGATGCTAAAGCAGCAGAATTTCCTTGATGGGACTTGGTCCCTGATTTTACCTCGAAAGTTAAAGGCAGAAGAATCAGCTCCCTTTTTACAAAAATGGATAGGTAGATAATGAAGGGGAGGAGGAGATTTGGGAGAAATGTGTTGAACTAAAATGGAAATATCCAGCAGGTAATGTGATGGAAGCCTCTGGAATCCAATTTAGAAGACTGGGTTTATATTATAATAGATATTTGAAAACCCAAAGCATACCTATGGCAACTGAAGATTCAGAATTGTATGAGGTTGCCTAAGGAGAGAATGTGAAGCGGAGACAGAAGATGCCCTCAGAAAGAACCCTGAAGAACTCCAGCATTTAAGGACTCTGGTGGGCAAGAGCATCCCAGCGTGGCTAGAGGCATGGGAGAAACCCAGGGTGAGAGAGGAAACATTTACAAGGTGACGAGAGCATTGGAGGAAGAAGGGCATGATGGATAATATAGAATGTAAGAAAGATTATGTAAGATGGTCATGGAATCCCATTCATTCAAGTTAGGAAATTAGGGAGTCACTGATGACATCTGTTTGAGCAGTTTCCTTGGATTGTTGGGGCCAAAAGCCCTGTCATGGTGACTGAGAAGTGAGCAGAGAAGGGAATGGCAAAGATGAATGAAGAATGTTATTTGGACAAGGGTGTGAAAAAAAGGGAAAGGCGTGTGTAAGAGGGGATAAGGACTGAGAGGAGGTTTTAAAGATGGGGGCAGGGATCAGGAAGTGCTTATAGCCTCTAGCAATGAGCTGTGGGGAAATCGTTCATAAATATAAGCAAGAGGAAAGAACTGGTGGACGAAGACAGGAGAGGAGGAATCCAGGTCACAAATGAAGGATTAGCTGGGAGCCAGGTGATGGAATAGGTCTTCAGTGTGGGACAAAGGTGCCTATAAGCATGCCAGCTGTGATTGGCAGAATGAGCACCACTCCACTGCCCCCACCAAAGATATCCATGCCCAAACCCCTGGAACCTGTGAGTATGTCATATTACATGGTAAAAGGGACTCTGCAGATGCAATTAAAATTTCAAACCTTTGGATAGGGAGACTCTCCTGGATTATCCAAGTGAGTATAATCTAATCACCTGGGTCCTCAAAAACAGAGCACTTTCTCTGGCTGAAGCCAGAGAGATGCAGCAGAAAGAGATGTTGGAGTGTAAAGGGTCCTTTACTCAGTGAAAGGGGCTATGTGGAAAGCATAAGAAGAAATGCAGGCAGGAGCAGAGACCGGCCCCTGGATGACAGCCACCAAGGAAACAAGGACCTCAGTCCTAAAATTGCAAGGAACTGAATTTGGCCAACAACCTGAATGAACTTGGAAGTATATTTATCCCCAGGGCTTCAGAAAGGAACACAGCCTTGCTACACTTTAATTTCATCCTTGTGAGACTAAACAGAGGATCCAACTAAGCCACACCGTACTTCCCACACACAGAACTGATTGCTAAATTCATGGTGATTTGTTATGGCAGCAATAGAAAACTAATACATCAGCTGGAAGTCTACAGGGAAGAGGGCTGAGGTGGCAGTGAGTGCCCACGGACAGCCAGATGGTTGCACCTGTTTGTCAGTTTCTCACTCAGCAGGGCTTTTGACCTGTCCTGGTTGTCTAGGCTCTTGCTGCAGACTTGTGGCACAGAGTGGTAGGCAACGGTTGTCCCAAAGTAGTGCTAATGCTGGAACAGGCAAGAGCCACATGTAAACTTTTCAATTTTACTTCAAAAAACTTCAATTTTGCCTCTTGCTGCCCCCTGTAGCCACTCACCTCCCAATACACCAGTCTCCCAGAGATTTCTCACTTGTGGTTGTTATTATTTCCTGGTATCCATATTAACCTCTTGCTTCTCTGGCTTTTTAAGAGTGGATCTGGGGGAGAGAATCAGAGACTGCCCAATTTCTCCCTCTTGGCAGAATAGAACCCTTGACTTCATTTGATGTGCTGGGATCTCCAATTTCATTTAATCAGTTACCAAACCGTTATGACAACGAATGTACTACTGTTTAAGAAAGAAGCAAACTGTATCACAGTACATAATAATTACTCGAGGGTATGTAGCTAGTAGGTAACACAGCCAGTTGATTCTGGGCATTCCTGAATATGAAACCTGCTCTCGTAATCAGGGTAGCCTGCTGCCACACAAAAAATTACGTTTTCAGTCTTATCACTTACTGAAGAAAGAGAAGTGTTGACTTTAGGGAAAAGTATTTGGAGGGTTGGAGGTAAGAAAGGCTGAGAAGGTATTCACATCCTGTTGATAGCTTCCTATTCTGCCAGCTCATGGGACTGGTTCAAAGCAGGAGGAGAAAATGTTGACAATTCTAATGCAAAAGCCACAGGGTAACTGACCTCTTTCTAGATTTTTCTCAAGCCCAGCATAAAGGATATCCCAATGTTTCCTGCAACAGTAGTGCTGCATGATTATGAATAAAAGTTAGAGGCAGTTTTCTACCCGGGATTAAGGTCTGGGTTTGAGCTTCTTATTCATCCCTTTCCAGTTGCATGATTATGACTAACTCAAACTTCTCTGTCTTAGTTTCTTCATCAGGAAATTGGGGGTAATAATGGCAGTTTTTCCAGTGGCAGATGTCTACACAAGATGATCCCTTAAGATCTCTCTATCTCTAATATGTGGAATCCTACAAGTCATAATTTAGCCATGTGAAGACTCTTCTGTAGACAATAGGACCGGGAACTGTAACACAGAAGGAGATCTTCCCAACTAAAAAGTAAACTAACCTTTTTGCATTTTGCATTTGAGTATATCTGACTTCTTAAACATTTCCCTTTACTTAATCTAGTTTGAGAAGCAGTGATGAACTTCCAAGTTACCTCTCTGTGAATAATGTTCTATCACATGTCTGCACTGACTTTGCATGTCACAGAAGAATTCCATAAAGCTAACATATGACCCAGGTGTCAAAATACCACTTCAGGAAATAACTCGGAAATGAATTTTGATCACCAGCACACAGTCCATCCATTCCATTCAGCCAGGGAGTCTTCGTGCTTCCTGTAGCTCACTTGGCTCTGAAAATAGCATCCTAAAGCAAATGTGGAGGAAGTAATTAATTGTGTAAAATAACACAGAGATTTTACCCTGAATTGCAGGATCACGTTTACTCAAATCCTCTTGGGTCTTTTATATGCACTTTCTTTTCCCATAGTGAGGAAGTCTAAGCCAGCTATGAAAATGACCACTGGTCAAACTGCTCCTGGCCTGGAGAAGGGGAGGGAGGAGGCCCTAATGAGACATTAAATTAAACAAAGTCATTCTTTTTTCTCCCCCTCCCGCATGAGATTCTAAGTCTTGGAGAAAGCTTTCCTTCTCCTTTGCCTCTCTCTTTCCTTCCTTTCCACTCTTCTCCTCTCTAGGTTTAGGATCTTCATTCTTGTGAAAAATCTACTGATTTTGGTTTATTGACTAAGATCAAATCCTTTCCTAAAAACAGATTTGAATGGAAGAGACATGGAAGAGGACAGCAAGACATTAGTTATGTTTAGGTAAATGCCATAGAAAAAACCAAAATGGACTATGAATATAAAATAGTAATTATGACAATTAAGTTGGGTAACACAGAATTACACTGGTGGGAAGTCAGAAAGAAGTTGGTTCTTTCTGACATCAAGATACAAGGATTCTATGAAGTCTACTAGCATCAGTGCTACTACCACAGCTATTACCAATACAAATATTACTACTAATAATATTAACAAAAACTCATAGTACTGTAACTTCTAGTTTTTCAAAGTTCCTTTCAATTATTAGTTTCATTTAACTCTCACACATGCGTAAGGCAAGAGAGAAACTACAGTATTATTATCCCTACTTGGCTGACACTGGAGGCAGTTGCGTCTCTTAGATGGCAGTGATGTCACTTCAATGCACAATGGAAGACTCAGGACTGAACTCAAGCCTTTTGCACTGTTTGTGGGCTTGTTGCATTCCATGGCACTCTCTAAGGATGAATTAATGATATTAGACTCTTGTGAAAACAAACTTTGATGGAATGTTAAGGGGAAAGAATGGTGGTTAAAGAGGCAAAAGAGAAGAAAGGCATAAAAGGAGGATTCATGGGTTTGGGAGCCCAATTTTGTCTTCTTGGCCATTTTGGCTCTGAGGCTAATTTAGAATCATAGTACAGTGGAGCTTCCCTGACCAGAGGCTGCTTCTGCCAGTAGATGCTTTTCTATCTGGGTATGTGGAAGACCACAGGCCAAACTTTGCAACCAATTCCTCCTGGCTCAGCATACCTCCTGTGTGCCATCAGCAAAAAAGGAGCAGACAGGGGTGATGTTTTTATTGAAAATCAATTCACCCAATGAGCACGAGATCCCTAGTACACGGCACCCAAATGGGCCAATTCCCTGCGATTTTCCGCAGAATTACCCTCCATTTGTCTTCACGGTCAACTAAGCTTATCTGTTGGAGAAAACAGAGTCCAGGGTGGCTGCATTATACTTTGATGCCAACTCTAAAATTTCCTGTTGTCCTGACAGCTTGTGAGACAAGTAAGGAAAATGCTGGCCATGCTGGAGGTGCCAACCAGAGCATCTGACATCAGAGCATCTGAAATCCGGTGCCAGGTAAAGCCAAGACGGAGTGTGCAGGCTTAGATCAGGCCAGCTACCAACTCCCCAGGAGCAAGTTCAAGATTTCGGGGAGTCAAATAAAACAAAATAAATCCAAAACAGTAAAATTCAGTTCTTCCTTGGAAAGATATTGCACAATTTTTGGATGGTGCTGGTTAATGCCTCAAGTAATGGTTTGAAAACCTAGATGTCCTGCTGTTGAGTCATAGTGATAAGTCATACATCTGTATAGTGCTTTTAAGTTTTCAAAGAACTTATACCTGCAGGATCTCATTTGGGTCCCACAATAAACTTTGGAGCAAGTTATAAGACATTTTATTCCATCTACTTGGTGAACAAACTAAGATACAAAGAGTCTAGATGGCCTGTCCAGGGCATATGTGAATTGGCTGTGGAGGCAGGCATTGAAACAGGACTCTGATGTCAAGTGGACTTTCTCTCCTACCTAAGTTCAGTGGCTTCTCCAAGGTCACAGGACAGGGCACTATCATGAAGTCACAACTCTTGACTTTCAGGAATTCATTGTCAGACTACAATATAGGGAACATGGTACTGTTTTAAGAACACGTTCTGACAGAAACAGGGCCAGGGTCTATGAAATATAAACAGTACACATTTGGAGGCAACTCACTCCTTAGGCCCATGTCTCCATTCCTGTTCTCAAAGCTGAATGTCCTCCCACTTTTCAGACTTTGGCACACTCCTAAATATCTGAATCTTGAACTTGTTCTTTCCATAGCACTGCATTCCCTGCTCTCAAATCAGAACATATTACCCACTTTTCCTTTTTCAACCTTTCTGTCCTTACCTGTTAAATTTTATGGTCATTCCTATGAGTTTTCACTTTTTGGATTTAAGTTCCTTTCCTGGATCAGTATTTTTGGTTCTGCTCTAGATCCAATACTTCTTTACTTCTATTCTCCCTGGTTCTTAGTAAATGCCTAACATTTTAAACTAGCTTGACCCATAGGCTCTTAATTCATTAAACAAATCTTCACAGGGCACCTACCAGGCATTGCTGCATAAGCCAATGCTGTCTCAGCAATGTTTGGAGGGGCTGGTGCCTTTATGTTTTGTCTGGTAGAGGGAGAAGCCACTGAGGCATTTTATCTTAACATCTTGTCCTTGTTTCAGCAATTCTAAGGCAGAATAAACGGAGCTGGATAGCGTTCCCCATTTGGGATGATGTTGATATGACTGCTTAATAGATTTGGGAGAAGGCTCCATTGCAATTCTTCATTTCCTTTGTCTATTGTTGCAGGCTTTCATTAACCTTTGAGGTTGTCTTCATTTTGTGGTTTGCATCTTAAGCATTTTCTGGTTTTGAAACTGCCTAGCAAATAATTTCTTTTGATCCAACTGCTTCCTCAATTACTATTATATTTAACTCTTTTATAAAATAGCTAACGCCATGCTCCCTGCATATCTCAGGCCATCATTCCACCCATCTGTGGCCCTTATGGTTCAGGGTTTCGTTTAGGAACCGAGCTTCATGCTCTTGAGGAAATGATCTCCTAATGTTAGACTTCTGCACCTCTCCCCAGATGGGCAGTCCTGTTGCTTCTTCTAGTACTAACTAAAAGGAAGGAGAGGAAGGAAGGAAAGAAGGAAGGAAGGAGAAGGAGGAAGGAGAGGAGGAGGAAAAAAAGGAAGAAGGGAGGGACAGAGGGAGGGAGGGAGGGAGGGAAGAGAAAGGAAGAAAAAGAGGATAGAGGAGTAGGTGAATGGTGTTCAGCTTCCCAGATTTTCACTAGAGATACTGATCTGGCTTCCTGCACATCTGACTTAGAGCAGACTAGTTTCCTGGGTTGTAGATAAGGGATTGGTTTCCTGGGCAGCTTGATGTAGGTTGTGGGTCAACATCCTGTTTTTAAATTTTTTATATATATATTATATGATTATATATTATTATATATAATTTTTGTCCATATATATCTCTTTATATCCTTATAATGTGTATATATATGTGTCCATATATATGTCCTTATAATAGTATATACATATCTGGCCATTGTCCATTTGTATAATTCAGTCTTTCACGGGGGAGTGGCTGGAATGTGGCTGGACCATAGAGTTCACGTGGGAAGGTATCTAGCAAAGCAGGCGAGGGTTTGGACTTAATCCTTCAGGCCAGTCATCACCAAGTGATTTTATCTGCACACAACTGTCTGTAAGACAGTTTTGAGTATGCATCTCAAATACAGCTTATGTATTTTTAAATTGTATTCATGTTCCACTGTATTCATATTTTTAAGAAAACACAAATGAGGCTTCTATACATTATTATTAAATAATTTTTGTAAAGTTTTGCAAAGAACTGGATTATCACAGGACTGAAAATTTTGCTAAAGAATTATAGTTTGACATCATGTTCTCAAAGCTAATTTCTTCATTTAATGTTTTGCACAGTTAATGCAGTCACATTTTTTCAAAGTCACCGTGATTTCAGAAGGTATAAACTAATGAGTCTTCCCCCACTCTGGCCCCATCCATTCATCCCACTTGCTCTTACAATAAACAACTTTTATTAGCTTTTAGTGTTTGATTCATGCAAATTAAAATCATTATAATATTTATTTATGCAAACAAGAGCAAAGGCACATATAGATGAATCTATACATATTCTTAGTTATCTCTTTCTTTTATGAAATGGTGGCTTCTTAGGTTTTAAATGTCTTAATAATTGTCATATAGATACTAAATTATGTTTCGAGGCAGTTTATATTCTTAGCATGTGATATTGATGCGTGGCCTGTTAATTGTGGTGGATGTAAACATATATTTGGAGCAGACTTCTTCAGGATGTAAAATATATTTTAGCCTCCTTATCAGATATGTTTAAGTTCTTTTATTACTTAGGTTATTGATATTTTTTCAGGTTGTTGTTATTACTTTGTACTGGGGCTGAAGAAGGACTTACACTGACATAAGATTAGTGGTGATGTCAGCTCTGTTTTGTCTTGTTGTTTACTCATACCTGCAAGATAAGGATTATCTTCAATCAGCAAGATTTTTTTTTTTTTTGGTAGTAAATTGTTTAAATCAGTTGTCCACCTGTGGAGGCTGGTTTAGATGGTGTAGATAGCATAACCTCAAATCCACCTAACTGCAATGTCTTTCAAGGTCCTAATGCCTATGAATGCCCAGAGGGTGACATCGTAAGCCCTTGTGAGCCATGTCCTCACCTTATAAAGACCTCGCCTGCCCTAAGTGCCCCATGGCAACCTGACATAAGTACTAATGAGTGTCCCTGTTGATCTATATGTTGGGTCTGTCAGTAAAGATTGTTTTTTCCCATTTTCTAGAAAAATATATTCATAGAAGTTCTAATATTTCCTTTCCAGAGTCATGGGGTATGTGTACTCCCTCTTAGAGACTATGTTCTTGGCATTAGTGAGCCTCTGAAGGTTTTTTGGAAAGTGGCAGGCTTTTGAAAAGGGTCACTATCATGATGGTTTGACTCTCAGACATGAATGAGGTTTTTGGGGTTTTTCCCAATAGATTTAGGGGGTAGAAGTGTTTTTTATTACATGGATGAATTGTATAACACTGAAGTCAAGGATTTCAGCATACTCATCACCAGAATAGTGTATGTTGTACCCAATAGATATATTTTTATCCCTCACCCTCTCACACTCTTCCCCCTTCTTAGTTTTCAATATCCATTACACCACATGTGATCATTGTATATACCTGTCATTTAGCTTCCACTTATAAGTGAGAACATGTGGCATTTGTTTTTCCATTCCTGAGAAACTTCATTTAGGATAATGGTCTCCAGTTTCATCCAAGTTCCTTTTTTATGGCTGAGTAGTACTCCATGGTGCATGTGTGAGTGTGTGTGTGTGCATGTGTGTATGTATTTTCTTTATCTATTCCTCAGTTGATGGGCAGTTAGATTGATTGTAATTTTGAAATTATGATTTGTGCTGCAATAAACATTCAGGTACTGGTGTCTTTTTTGTAAAATGACTTCTTTTCCCTTAGGTAGATACCCAGTAGTGGTATTGCTGCATCAAATGGTAGATCTACTTTTAGTTCTTTGGGGAACCTCCATATTGTTTTCATAGAGGTTGTACTGGTTTACATTCCCACTAAAAGTGTAGGGTGTTCCCTTTTTACTGCAACCACACCAACATCTATTGTTTTTTGACTTTTTATTAATGGTCATTCTGACAGGGGTAAAGTGGTACATCATTGTGGTTTTAATTTGCATTGCCCTGATGATTAGTGATGTTGAGCATATTGTCATATGTTTGTTGGCCATTTGTCTATCTTCTTGTGAAAGAAATCTGTTCATGTCTTTCACCCATTTTTTGATAGGGTTATTTGTTTTTTTCTTGCTGATTTGTTTGAGTACCTTGTAGATTCTAGATATTAGCCCTTTGTCAGATGTATAGTTTGTGAATATTTTCTTCCATTTTGTAGGCTATCTATTTACTCTATTGATTATTTCCTTTGCTGTACAGAAAGTTTTAATTTTAATTAAATCTCATTTATTTAATTTTGGTTTTGTTGTATTTGCTTTTGGGGTCTAAGTCATATATTCTTTGCGTAGGCCAAAATTCAGAAGAGCTTTTACTAAGTTTTCTTCTAGCATTTTTATAGTTTTAGGTCTTACATTTAAGTCTCTAATCCATCTTGAGTTAATTTTTGTATGTGGTTGAGATCTTCATAGCAGTCTTGGATAGTATTTTGTATTTCTGTGGTATCAGTTGTAATATCTCCTTTTTCATTTCAATTTGAGCTTATTTGCATCCTTTCTCTTCTATTTGTATTATTTTAGCTAGTGGTCTATCGGTTTTATTTATCTTTTCAAAGAACCAACTTTTTGTTTTGTTGATTCTTTATATGTTTTTGGTTTCTGTTTGTTTATTTCTGCTCTGATCATTATTATTTCTTTTCTTCTGCTAGCTTTAGATTTGGTTTGCTCTTTTTTTAGTTTCTTGAGGTTTGACATTAGATTGTTAATTTGGGATCCTTTTGTCTTTTTGATTAAGGTCATGAACTTTCCGTTAGCACTGTTTTTCCTATATCCCAGAGATTTTGGAAGCTTATGTTATCTTTGTCATTCAACTAAAACATATTTTTGATTCCCATCTTTACTTCATCATTGGCCCAAGGATCATTCAGCAGCAAGTTATTTAATTTTCATGTATTTGTGTAGTTTTTTTTTTTTTTTTTTGAGATACAGTCTCACTCTGTTGCCCAGGCTACAGTGTCGTGGCATCAGCCTAGCTCACAGCAACGTCAAACTCCTGGGCTCAAGTGATCTTTCTGCCTCAGCGTCCCAAGTAGCTGGGACTGCAGGTATGTGCCACCATGCCTGGCTATTTTTTTCTATATATTTTTAGTGGGCCAATTAATTTCTCTCTATTTTTAGTAGAGACAGGGTCTCACTCTTGCTCAGGCTGGTTTCGAACTCCTGACCTTGAGTGATCCACCTGCCTCAGCCTCCCAGAGTGCTAGGATTACAGGTGTGAGCCATCACGCCTAGCCTATTTGTGTAGTTTTGAGAGTTCCTCTTGGAATTGATTTCCAGTTTTAGTCCACTGTGGTCGGGGAAGATACATGGCATAATTTCACTTTATTAAATTTGCCGAGACTTATTTTGTGGCCCAATGTATGATCTATCTTGGAAAATCTCCCATGTGCTGATGAGAAGAATGTATATTCTGCAGTTTTGGGGTAGAATGCTCTGTAAATGTCTGTTAGGTCCATTTGTTCTAGAGTCTCACTTAAGTGCAGTGAGTCTTTGTCGATTTTCTGCCTTGGTGATCTGTCTAGTCCTGTCAGTGGAATGTTGAAGTCCTCTGCTATTATTATATTGCCATTTATTTCTTTTCATTAGCATAGTAGTATTTGTTTTATGAATCTGGGATCTCCTGTATTAGGTGCATACATATATGTTTTATCTTCTTGTTGAATTTATCTCTTTAACATTATATAATAACCATTTTTATCTTTCTTTTACAATTGTTGATTTAAAGTCTATTTTAAGGCCAAATGCAGTGACTCATACCAGTAATCTTTGCACTCTGGGAAGCCAAGGCAGAAGGATTGCTTGAGGCCAAGAGTTCAAGACCATTTTGAGGAAGAGCAAGACCCTGTCTCTATTTTAAATAAATAAATAAATAGCCTATTTTATCTTTTTGAGACTAGCTACTCTTGCTCGCTTTTGGTTTGCATGAAATATTTTTTTCCACTCCTTTACTTGAGTTTATAAGAATCTTTATAAGTTAAATGGGTTTCTTGGAGACAGAAGATATTTGTTTTTTTTTTTTAATCAATTCTGCCAATTTGTATCTTTTAAGTGGACTTTAAGGCCATTTACTTGCAATGTTAGTGTTCATATGTGAAATACTATTCTGGTTATCATGTTGATTGTTATCTAGTTACTTTGTTTTCTCCCTTGTATTAACACTTTATAAGAGCTGTGGGTTTTAACTTTTAGGTGTTTTTACACTGATGGATATCAATTGTTCTGTTCCATGAATAAAGCACTTTTATCCTGAATTATTGTTTTGGTTTCTTTGTGTTGGTTTTCAACTTACTCATGAATTTCATTGATCTTACTTGTGATCCATACACTGAATGTCATATCTGACATTTCAACAATTTCTTTCTGGTTGGAGTTCATTGCTGGAGAGCTAGTGTGATCTTTTAGGGGTGTCAAAATAGCCCTTTTAAAATATTGTCTGAGTTTTTATGCTGGTTCCTTCTCATCTGGAACATCTTCTCTCAGCTCAAAACAGATACATTTGTGGTATACATGTTCTCCTCTTGTGGTGCTCAGTGAAGGGAGAGAGAGGTTCCTGGATGGCATGCTTGAGTACTATTCCAGATGATTGACCAGGCAGTAGAGGGGAGATGCAATGTTAGCCTTTAACACTGCTGCTCTCCTGTGTCTCCCACTTCCTCTGTGGTTGTCATGAGTGGGCGAGGCATGGCAAGGCATGCCATGGGCACTCAGGGGGAAGTTAGTACATCGTGGCCTGAGCATTTGCTTTGCCCAATTCTGGCACCAGTGGCAGTGGTGATGGAAGTGGCAACAACAGCAGTGGAGACATGAGCATTTGCCCTGCCCTTGAGCATTGGACCTGCCAGGTCCATTGGTGGTGGCATTACTTAGGTGGCAGCAGTGGGAGACAGACAAAGGGTGCAGGTCACCCCTGGGTCCCACAGCAGCTGTGGCTGGGCATGGCCACCCAGGTGGTGGCATCAGGCACCAGATCCATGGGCAACTGCTCTGCCTGGAGCCTCTCAGTGGTGGTGACTGGGGCACACAGCATCCACCCACAAGACACAAAAGACTGCCTGGCCTCCCTATTTCCTCCCTGGCCTAGCAGGGTGATGGGGAAATGGCATCAATGGATCTGACCTTTGTGTAGACACAGTATTCTGAGGCTGGGACCTCAAAATGGTGCCAGCTGCAGTACCCAAGGTTTGGGAAGCAAAACCACTGCATAGTCTCCGGTCAGCTCCCTGTATCAGACAGGAAGCCTGTGTGGATGAGGGGCCTTTCCACATTTCCAATTGCAATGTCCATGGGGGAAGTGTGGGCCCCAGTTTCTCTCTCTGTCCCTTCCCCAGACACCCCCAATCCCACGAGCGGGTTGCCACACTTTGCTCTCCTTCACTTAGGGTGTTCCCTGTTACCTCTCTCCCAGTGCTTTCTCCTAGATGGTCTATCTGAAGGAGAATATCTGCTCACCACTTTTGATTCTCTC
This sequence comes from Lepilemur ruficaudatus, assembly GCA_963574885.1. Classification (NCBI taxonomy): domain Eukaryota; kingdom Metazoa; phylum Chordata; class Mammalia; order Primates; family Lepilemuridae; genus Lepilemur; species Lepilemur ruficaudatus. Next base: position 19,205 of record CAUYRT010020553.1, read on the forward strand.
CATGAAAGCAGCATGTTCAGGCTTCTTCTAGTCCACCATCATCCCTACATTCAGAGGAATGAGTTTTAGTGGGATTTGAGAAGACTGGCCAGAAGGCTGTTGCAACAGTTTGGACAAAATGTGACAAGGCAGTAACGGTGCAGAAGGAGAAGGAAAGATGGCCAGATGAGGTTTTTAGGAGGGTCAATCTTCAGGAATTGCTGAGCTCAGATTCAGTCAATAAGGTAGACTCTTGTCACAAATGTTTGCATTTTAAGAGAGTCTGCCTGGGGGAATTGCAGACTACCTTCAGGGCAAGAGGAATGTATTTAGGCAGAAGATGGTTATATCCTCCTGTTAGCAGACATCCCTGCCTATCTGCAGGAGCCTTGCTGCTCACCTTGCAGAAGCTTCTCAGACATCTTGGGGGTTTGGGCTCCATTGTCCCCCAGGGTCTCTTATTGGAGGACTTTCCCGGAACTCTGACTTCTAGGACAGCCACTACCTGAAACTTACTGGGGAAGGGCAGGCCATTCTCAGCCAAGGGAGAGCTCCTCAGCAAGACAAAGAGATTCATGTGGAATTGGAGGCTCCTTTCAATACCCTTTCCCCACCACCAGGGTCATTCTCTGCCAGGTTGAAGGGAGAATCTAAATACAGGGCAAAAACCAGGATAAGGGCCAATTATTCCCTTCTCCCCATTTAAGCATATATCTGTGAAATTGTAGTGTTCTAAAAGAGAAATGATAGAAGTGATAGGAAGTGGCTATAGTGACACAGAATCCTCTCACCCAGGGCCCCAGTCTAATGTGAAATCTTTGAGAATAAGGATCTGTCCTGTTCACTGTGGTGCTCCTAGTACCTACAGAGCTGCCTGGCCTTCAGTGGGCCATCGATAGACTCTGTTTCCTCAATAAATTAATGGATGAATTACTGGAGTGTATAGAGATATTCATCCCTCTCTCCTTTGACATCTCCAAAGACAATTTCTTCACTGTGTCCCAAGATGGTATTTTGCACTGTTTGACAATTACATTACAAGCAAGTTCTCTCCTTGTCCTGTAATAAAATACTTCTTGTAATTCTGCTCTGTGGTCTTCAGTTTCCACTGGAGGGACTTGGAACAAGGCTACCTCCTTTCCCACATGACAAACCTTTGGATCCTTAAGATAGTTATTTTCCCACTGATATTTTTGGACAGGCTGACTCCAGCTGGTTTATTCAATCATTCCTCTGAGGGATAATGTGTGGTTTCCAGATCCTTCATCTGGTTGTCCATCCTTTTGGTTGGTATTACTGGTAGTATACCCAGGACTAGTAGCTGTAGTGGCAGTGTGTCAGCAGCCACGTGCATAACAACTCAGGCTTCCTAACAATGTTTTCTGCTTGGATAGTGGTTAATGAAGGACTTTCACAGGCTCATTTCACTCTCAAGGTAACACCAGGAGGTAAATATTATGGCCTTGCATTTTACAAAATAGGGAAGTGAATGCAATGCTTGTCCAAGTTTCATGCTGGTACTCAGTACCTTTCTGCCACATGTGTTTTTTTTTTTTTTTAACATGTTGTCAAACATCAAATACTCCATCTGTGGCCAGGGACACCCCAAATCTTGGTGAGAAAAAAAGCAGAAGAGGCAGCTCCAAGACAGAAGTGCTGCCAGGGGAGGGAGGGAGTATGTGAAAGTGACCAGCTTGGCTTCTCTCCTTCTTTTCCTCTCTCCACCTCCAGGCTGGGCACCAGACTTTTCTTCTTCTGGGCAGTTAGCAGAGAGCCTCCCAAGTGGACCAGCTGGGGAGAAAGTTGCCAGTGGCCTGCTACAAATTCCTCAGGGCTGACCTGGTCCCCTCTGTAAGCAGCCGCTCTGTGTTAACCCCTGGGCCACAGTTCTCTGCGTCTCCTCCTGAAAAATTCAAGTTAATACATTTATAACATGTTCTTCAGTTCACTCAAACATATGACTGAACAGTGTTGGGCAACTTGTACTTTCCTGCAAAATTCTGAAAGGCAAGAGCTTTGAGAAGCCTAAAGCACAGCACGTCTGACCTCACTGGCTGGCCCATCCTACCTGCGCTGGGAGAAATCAGCCCACAGCGGGGCCGGATGTGCAGAAACACAATGTTCTCTTCTGATGGGGGTTTCAAAGTATCCCTTTCCTGGAATGGTGGCTGGCGGCCCAAGTGGTGGAGCTGGAAAAGGCCCTCAGGATTTATGAGCCTGCTGAAACTCCAGCGCTTGCTCGTGTAACAAGAGGAAGACAGAACGTCCTGTCACCACGTCAGGTTTGTGCACCAGGCCTTCTGGAAATGTTTTCTTAGCCTGGGAATTAAAGGCAGATGCAGGCGAGTTGCTTTGGTTCATGTGCACCATCTTCTCTCTTTCTCATATGCTATTCAAATCCAGGGAACCCAGAAGGAATGTGAAGGAGAAAGGACATGAAACAAATGAGCACTACCCAAGGCCCAGCTCAGAGAGAGGCCTTTCTGATCACTTCTCCCTGGCTCACCTGCTCAATCAGTCCATCAAGTAGTCAACCAGCAAATACATACCAATCATCTATTAAGGGGCTGTGGAGGCACTAGGTAGGAGGGATAGAAAAAAATGCTTAGGGGAGGCTTTTCCTTGAGGAGCTCACCTCAGACTTCAGCAGACACTCAAAACAGTTGACAGTAATAACAGATAATTCATTATTAGTCAGATTATCTGACCTCAGAACCTAAGTGCTCCAGGAGGGCAGAAAGGCAATTGCTTCCCTCTTGCAGAATATAGGTTAGGATAGGATTCTGGAAGCCTGGAGTCTTTAACAGGACTGGAAACCTGGACACAACTGAAATGCTGGGGGGTTGGTGAGAGTAATCCAAGTAAATACAGCTTATGCAAAAATCCAGAAGCCTGAATGATGGAGGGACACTGAAGGTTGGGATAAAAGTGACTATGCTGGAGAGTTATAAAAAATGAGGTAGAGATTACAGTTCCCTCTCAGGAGCTGAGTAAAATGCTGTAAAGCAAATTTTGTAATGAAATGAATCATGTTCATTCAATCTGTGTTTTAACTTCCTGGGGACCAATAGTTTACATTAGTCTACTCCATGGGTCAGCATGCTTTTTGTACAGAGGGCCAGATAATAAATGTTTTAAGCTTGGCAGGCTATCTGATCTTTCTTGCAACTATTCAACTCTGTTGTATCACAAATGTAGCTACAGCCAATATGTAAATGAATGAGTGGGCTGTGTTCAAATAAAACTTTATTGGCAGGCACCGAAATTTGAATTTCATATAACTTCCAAGTGACATGAAATATTCTTCTTCTTTTGATTTTTTTCCCCCAACCATTTGGGATTATAAAACCATTGGTTTATAGGGCACACAAAATAGACAGCAGGCTGGATTTGTCCAGGGGCCATAGTTTACCAACCTCTGCTCTAGCAGGAGAACAATATCGCACTCATAGTAGAAAAGGAGGGAAAGAGAAGGAGAGAGAAAAATAGCATTTATTAAATACCGATATTTACATCGGTTGAGTTTAAATGCATTAGCTCTTTGTTTGTTTCACATATGCAAGTAATTCTTGACAATAGCATCTCTTAAGCATATTTTTAAAAGTGTACTTTTTTTTTTTTTAGTATTTAGCCATGCTGATGGTCATTTTTTATCTCAGCTGTCTTAGCCACCATTGGATATATTTTCCTTGAGGGCCAGCACCTGCTTTATGGCCAGTGTATTTATGTTGGCTCACAAAGACTTTTTTTTGGAGCAGACCTACAGTAATTCAATGTTGTGTTGAATCAGCAAATTTGACAGTATTCTGTGTGCAAGGTACTAGATATGAAAGGGAGCATATAATCAAAATACAAGACTTGGCCCATAAACCATAAACCAATCTCTCTGGAATTTCAAATCCTGGTTTATTGTTTTTAAAATGTATCATAAATGCTCAGCAATTTCAGCCCCAATTTTCTGTCTTTTTAACATTAGGAGCCCCTTCTATTTATACATTTATATTCCCAACTGACACCTCTCCTTCTCTGGTGACACTTTACTCCACCAGCCAATCTGATCTTCTCTCCATTCCATAATAATTCTGTGTGTATAACTCTTAACAGCATATTTGCTTATATTTTCTTTTCCCCATATATGACACATGCCAGGGAATGCCTCTCTTTTGCAAAGGTTTTAAGTCCAGTGAGACAGAACACTCATACAACACATCAAGTAAAACAAAGTTATTACTCACCGACACGCAGCAAGAACAAGCAGAGGCCTAGGATCCACGGTGAGCCAGTTCCCCAAGGTCAGGAAAGCTGCCCAGGGTGGAAGGAGTCTTGCTTGCACATGCCCCATGTTTCACTACAGCCGAGGGGCCAGAAAAGCATCCACTCTGGATTTTAACCCTGGGCATCGCTTGGTTTGGTAAGCTCAAGTGTTGTGGAACATCCCATTCCAGGAGAAATGGGGTCATAGCCTGGGCTATCTGGATACTTACTTCCTCCTTATCTCAGGATGTTGCATTCTTATAACATTTTGCAGGTATTCTGAGAAATTCAAGTGGGAGGGGGAGAGCTGGGTTGGCCAGGGCCGTCTGAGGACCTGTCCTCCTATATTCTTTGCTTCCTCAGAAAGTCCACATCTACCATTTAAGGTCACATTAAGATCCTATTTATACCTAGATATGTTACGTTTCTTCTTTCGACTTCTCAAATACTGGTTCTCCGGTCCATTTATTTTCATTCATTTTGTGTGTCATATGTACAATTGAAGTTAGGTAGAACCTCAACTTGTGATCACAGATGGGCTCTAGACCCTCTTAAAATTTCAGCATGTAGCACGTGATCAAGCCTTGAGAATATATTCAGTAGTCAAGTCCTCATGTCGTTTAACATGACACCAAAGAGAACAAGGACCATAGAGAGGGTGGAAAGAGAAGGTTCAAATAAAATTAGGTAAGGAAAACAGAGCCAGGAAATCTTAGAAAGCAAACCAACATGTTTACACTGCACGGAAACAACAGAAGATGGAGGGCTACAAAATTAGAAAAAGTATCTTCAATGCTGTCTCTTTCCAAAAGATCAGGAAAACTAATTTCAAATAAAAATTAGAAACAGAAAAGCATCAATGTTTAAATCCTATAAAAGTTATTTAAAAAAAAAGAGAAAAAGAGACAGAATTAAAAACATATCAATGAATTGTGCCCACAAAACAAATCAAAACTCTAATGTACTTTTTCAAAATAAACCAAAAGATATTTAGAAAATCCTCAAAGACCTGAAGGAATAGTATAAATCAAAATGATAAAAACCCAGAAATGAAATGGAATTCTGGAGAAATTAAAAATACAGTTGACCCTTGACCAATGCAGGCATTAGAGGCACTGGCCCCTCAAAGTCAAAAATCTTTGTATTAAGTTTTGACTCCCCCAAAACTTAACTACTAGTAGCCTAATGTTGACTGGAAGTCTTACTGATAACATAAATAGTCAATTTATATATATTTTGTATGTTGTGTGTATACATTGTATTCTTGCAATAAAGTAAGCTAGAGAAAAGAAAATGATACTAAGAAAATCACAAGGAAAAGAAATAAATTTACTATTCATTAAGTGGAAGTGGATCATCATAAATTTCTTCATCCTCATTATCTTCACATTGACTAGCTCAAGGAGGAGAACCTCGAGGTATCATTTTTTACTGCAATATGAAATTTCCTGAAGAGATGAACTGCTCAAGCAGAGATGATAAGTGTCTCGTGGTGTTTTCAGCAGATACTCGCAACACTTGAGCTCACCACAATAGCAATAGGAGGAGGCTACAAAATTATAATAGTAATATAGTATTATTATAGTTAATTTTATGCAGTTATAATTTAATACTGCATCTTTGCATTTGTTTACCTTTCTCTTGACTGTGAATGGTGCCATGTATAGTCCATAAGTGTGTGAATGTGTACGTTTTGATAAATTTTAACTTTTTATAATAAATTTGTATGCATTTTATGGCAGTAAATGATAAAATAAGCTAGTATCTACCTATATTTATGCATTCATGACATACCTAACTTTTTCTTAATTTTTTTCTGGGCTACATGGTTCATCTCTGCAAGCTTTTTTTCAAATTGTTGCAAACTTCCAAAAATTTTTCTAATATATTTAATGAAAAATGGACATGTGCAGTTCAGGCCCATGTTGTTTAAAGGTCAACCATAAATGAAAATATGTAAAAAATGAAGATGATATCAGGAAGAATACAAGAGTAAATAAACACAAGAAATGCCTGAAGAGAAATATAAAGTTAAATGGAAAACAATTTTTAAAATCAAAAAAGAAATGACAAAAAGAGGTGAAAAGGAGTCATGAAATAGTGACTAAAATTGAAGCTACACAAAGAAGATCCCTGAAGAAGAAAACCAGCACAATAAAACAGAATAAATACTAGGACATATGCTTCAGGAAAACTTGCCTTCAAAATATTTAAATCATTTATTTAAGGAGAACATTGACCAACACTTGTAATAGTACAAGTATTGGATTTTAAAGAAAAAGAAAATATTCTTTGTGTATCTAAACAGAAAGAACAAGTGACATAAGGAAAAAAAAATTAGATTATAATTAGGTTTTTCCAAAGCAGCATTTCATGCCAGATGAGAATGAAGGAACTTATTTAAAATACTCAAGGAAAGAACTTGTGAGCCAAGGATTTTACATTCAGCCAATGGACTTTCAAGTATAAAGGGTACAACTCTTATTAACATGCAGGAACTCAGGAAGTTTTATTCCCATGAGCCCTTTCTTAGGGATTTACTTGAGAATGAGCTTCAGGCAGCCAACATGACTAGAGACATTGACGTAAGTCTAGTGGTAAGCACTAAATAGTCAGTTACTTTTAGAACTAAGATTAAATGTGTGTTGAAAGGGAGCAAGTAGATATGCACTTGATGTTCTGAAAATGTAGAAATAGAACAACTATTAAAATGGAGAAGGAGGAAAACACTAGCTATTTTTTTCATGTTTTCAGTAATCATATTGATGGTATTAGTAGTATTATGGTTGTTTCACTGAGACTCTTATGTGTGTGATGTGTAATAACTAAACCAAAGGATAATTATGGTATTTTTCCTAATTCTTTTAGAAGAAACAGATATAAGTTTTAGTAAAAACTCATACAACCCAAATTCAAAAATTTGAAATAAATTTAAATTAGAAATATCTGTATGAATACATACACATAACAAATTCATGCTGATACTTCTAATTCAAATTTATTGCCGATTATATCTGTATCTACCAATACATCTCGATCTATTACCTGTCTATCTATCTATTATCTGTCTTTATCTATCTATCTATCTATCTATCTATCTATCTATCTATCTATCTATCTATCTTTTCCTAGTATCCAAATTGTGGTCTTGAAATATTATTTCCCACTTAAAAATAAAACAAGTGTTCTTGGAGAAGTGGCTTCTTTCAGGTCTGAACAGAAAAGACGAGCTTAGAACATCTTGTCCCACCAGATAGCCAAGAAGCTATCAAAGACTACTAGGTTACAGAAACCACTGGGGTTAAGTAAAAATGACTCGGGAACCAACTTGAAGACTCAAACTGGCCACACATAGGCCATTTTGACCCTCAATAATGATAATAATTACAGTGGCTTGAAACCCTTCAAATATGTTTTAAGTTCATGAACTCAAAATGAGACTTTAAAAAAAAAGTCTAGTTGGTCATCTTCAGCAGATGATAGAGAGCAAATACATTATGCTGAAAATTAAAGGAGGGATCAAATATTTATCCTGTTCTTCCTATATGAACAGTACCACGAGTACACCAAAGTATGGGAAGGGAAATTACCTTTTTATAAAAGTGTGCCAACTAATGTCAGTGTTAAAACATCATCACTTTGCAATCCCTAATAAATTAATAGATCCAGGCATTAAGCATCAATGGCAGTTAATATCACAGAGAGACAGCCAGACCCATGTGCTTCTTGATGGAAGGACACAGTGCCACTTGTAATCTTGCCAAAGTGATCAAACCTGAGTCAGATTGTGTCTGTAGATCCAGCTGCCAATTTTCAGGTAATTTTGAGGACAGAGGAATATATTGAATTACACCATGAGTGTGCCTTCAGCAGCATTCACACTGGGGGAAATTCTGCAGGTCAAATCATCCAGGTTCTTCAACAGTTACATGTAAAGAAAGGTAAGGAATGGAGGAGACACATGTAGATTCAAACAGACTTAAGAGATATATCAAATTTTAAAAATGGTAAGACTAACAGCTGATGTCTAGGGATGCACTTGGATGATAAAACCATCATCATAAAAAAATGCATGAAAATCAGTAAAAATCAAGAGAGTGACTGCCTTTGGAGAGAGGGCTGGCCTGGGTTGGGATGAGGTACTTGTAGAAGCTTCTGGGGTTACTTGATAGGTTCTATGTTTTGACCTGGGTGGTGCTCATTGAAGGTTTCCCTTGCAATACTTCATGAAGCCATATTTTGTGTGGTTTACGATTGGTGTTTTGTTTTAGAATATAAATATTTTTAAATAAAATGAAATGTCCCCAAAGACCCAGAGAGCCCTTTTGGGGGCTTCATGATTCTTTCTCAACATGTACATTTCTCTGGTCACCATGAACAGAGCAATGTACAGTATGTGCCCTCCTAAGCCAAAAGCTTTGGCTCTAGCAGAGTGAGAAGCAGACCCTTTTCCCTGACTATGTCATCACCACTGTAACCCAGCCTGCATCTAGATGCGTGTTTGTCTGGACGTGTGTGGGAAGGTGGGAGAGGTGGTGGTGGTCATGGAGGTTACAGTGAAAAGTATATTTTAGAGGTTCGAGTCAGGGTGACAGTCAGCTCTTAGTCACAAGCAACCGTTATTAAGATTATCACAGGTATTTCAGGGAAATAAATAACATGTGTTTTGGGGTTCAGTGATAGCATTCGCAAGGCATCAGCAGCCCCCCTGTACCCTTGCTGGTGAAACTTCCAAGGCTCTCCTTCTTGGTGACCACTTGCCACATCACTTCCATTGGCGCCACTTGCTTCCTGCTGTGCTTCTTCACTTTCCTTCACATTCTCCAAGAAAAAGAGCTCCTTCCTGAGCTCCCAAGTCATTATCCTTCCCTTCCCCCAACCTCTTAGGGCATGTGCATTCTTGAGGAGAACCATGGCAGTGTAGTAGAGTAGGGAAAGGATCAGACTGAGAGTCCCAAGCCTTGGACTCTAGGCTGGGGTCCTGCAGTAACTGATAAGCTTCTGTGAGTACGGAAGATTCACCTCATCTCCTTGTGCCTCAGTTTTATCAATTGTAAATTGAGGGATTTGAGCCATAAGCTTTCTAAAGTTCTTTCCAAATTTATAGTCTTGTTAGCTGAAAAACTCTTTGGCACCAAGAAAGGGATATAAATTAGCAAACATGTTGTTACTGAGATTATTATCCATTGCAGAAAAGTATTTGACTAAGAGAATGCACTATTAAGCTATGCCCTTAATAGGTGTGTATTTCAAAAACAAGTCACTTTATCTTGCTGCCCATTTTCTCATGCTAACATGTGAATAACACTCATGTTTCAGGGGTATTTTAATACTTTAACTGTAAATGGAAAGAAAAATAATAGACTGGAATTAAATATTTGCAAGTCACATATTCAACAAAAGCCTTGTATCTACAGTTTATAAAGAATTTCCATAATGCAGTATTAAAGATCAAATAATCTTGTTAGAGAATGAGCAAAATACAAGCAGAGACATTTCACTGTAAAGGATATAGGGAAGGGGGGAAAAAAAACAAAGGAAAATATGTTCAGCATCATTGGCCATTATAGAAATTCAAATTTAAACCACGTGAGTTATCACTACTACTATGGTCTGAATGGTTTGTTTCCCCTCCTGCAACCCCCTACCCTCATTTCCAAATTTATATGTTAAAATGCTAACCCCTAAAATGATACTATTAGGAGGCAGGACCTTGTGGGAAGTGATTAGGTCATGAGGGTGGAACCCTTAAGAATAGGATTAGCGTCCTTATAAAACAGGCACAAGGGAGCTAATTCATCCTTTCCACCATGTGAGGACACAGAGAGAAGGCACCATCTATGAAGCAGAAAGCAGGCCTCACCAGACACTGAATTGCCAATACCTTGATCTTGGACTTCCCTACCTCCAGAACTGTGAGAAACAAATTTGTTATTTATAATCCATCTAGTTTGTGCTATTGTGTTATAGTAGCCTGAATCAACTAATACAACTAAATGCTTATCAGAAGGACCAAAATGAAAAAGTGATAACATCAATGGTGAAGGTGCAGAGAAACTAGATCATTTATACATTGCTAGTGGGAATGTTAAATGGTATAACTACTCTGGAAAATAGTTTGGCAGTTCCCTTCAAAACTAAAAATAGGCTTACCATACAACCTGGTAATTGCAGTTTAAGGTAATTTTCCAGGTAAATGAAAATTTGTTTTCACGTAGGCATTTGTACATGAATGTTCATAGCAGCTTTATTTGCAATAACTCCAAATTGAAAACTTTCCAAATGTCCTTCAAGGGATGAATAGTTGAACAAACCCTGGTACATCCGTGCTGTGGAATACTACTCAGCAATAAAAAGAAACAAACTGTTGGTACACACAACAACTTGGATGAACCTCCAGGAATTATGCTAAATGAGAAAAGGATAGGCATGTATCAATGATTCTGATACTGATCTGTAATTAAACAATTAAGTAAATGAATTTCAGATAGTGAGAACTAGTCTTTTCACTGTTGAGTGGGATGTTACAGACAGTCAAAGAGAGGAGGCTCACATGATCCATGTGGTGATAGATTAGAGTTAAAAGTATTAGTTTAGACTCATGTTTAGCTTAATATAGAGGTGGTTACATATACAAATATTTATAGATTTGTGCATATACAAGAGTTAGTATACACGCATATATTCGTGTACACTAGTTAGTATACACGCATATTCTTTGTTCTGTCAGCTGAGAGAGCCTAGGAGCAAAAACACTCCAGCAGCAACAAGCACATACAGCACCCAGGTCTTGGTTTCTAATACCATTCTCCAATAAAAGGAACCAGAGATATTTGCAGAAATGACTAATTCTAGGGCAATAATAGGAATCACACAAGATGAGGTTGGAGCATCTTACAGATGATAAAGTAAAAAAGTACTCAAAAAAGAAAGAAAAAAACACAATGATAAGAATATGGACAGAGGGACACAGGAGCCAATGGAAAGAGCTCCCAATGTTCATAGCTCTAGTAATTTCAGCAACAAAATAAGGTGGTGTTGGAATATAACCCAACATATAAACCAGGTGTCCATGAGTTCATACTGATATCAATAAATCATTGAGTAAATGAACAAATGAACGACAAAAGACAAACCTCCTAAAAGATAAATCCTGTATGATTCTACTTGTATGAAATATCTGAAGGAGTCAAACTCCTGGAGACAGAAGTAGAATGGTAGGTGCCAAGGGCTGGGGAAGGCGGAAATGGGGAGTTGTTTAATGGGTATAGAGTTCCAGTTTTGCAAGATGAAAAAGTCCTGGATATTAATCGCACAATACGTAACACTACTGAACTATAAACTTAAGATGGTTAAGATGACATATTTTTTATATTATATATATTTTAGTACAAGTAAAAAATTTTAAAAATATTATTTTAAATGACATAATTGGAAAAACTAGTGAAATACATTCTGAAATTAAGCTAATGGCATTGCACAAAAGTTAACTTCATAGTTTTGATCATTGGACTATGGTTATGTAATATGTTAACATCAGAGGAGCTGGGTGAAGGCATTAAATAAAACTCTGCACTGCTTTTGCCACTTTTCTGTAAGTCTAAAATTATTTCAAATCAAAAGTGTTAAAAAAAACCCTCCAAATCTCCTGTGCATAAGAATTCCAAATAATTTATGTAAATACTCAGCCCTTGAGGAGGTGGAGCATAACTCCACACTTCTTAAGTGTGGGCTCGATGTAGTGACTTCTTTCCAAAGAACACAGTATGAAAAATGAGAAAGAAAGAGTAATTTACAGTGGAGAAACTGGGCAGACATTATCTGTGGTCAAGGTTAGCATCGATAATGACACTTCATGTTGATAGTATATATCCATGACAGGATGTGACAAGAATCACACTTGATCTCTATGAGCTAGCTTCCTCCCTAAAGAGTATGAACCCAGTCTAATCAGGCAAACCCAACTGAGGGACATTCTACAAAATACCTGACCAGCGCTACTCAAACTGATAGGGACATAACAAACATGGAAAGTCTGAAAAACTCACAACCAAGAGAAGCCTAAGGAAACATGAGGATTAAATATGGTACCCAGGGTGAAACCCTGGCAAAGGAAATTAACTAAAAACTAAGGGTCTGCATAAGGTTTGGCCTTTAGTTAATACAGATATAATAATATTGTTTTGTTAATCATGACAAGTGTACCACACTATTATAAGATGTTAATAATAAGGGAAACTGAGTGCAGGATTCATGAGAGCTCTCTGTTCTGTATAATGTTCACAACTTCTTCTAAATCTAAAAACTGTTCTAAAAATAGACTTTATTTTAAAAAGAATACATGTTATATGATTCCATTTGTGTAACATTCTTGAAGTAACACAATTGTAGAGATGGAGCCCTCATCAGTGATTGCCAGGGTTTAGGGATGCTGAGAGGTCAGCACAGGGAAATCTTTGTGGTGATGGCACAGTTGAATATCTTGAATGTGGTGGTGGTTATACAAGACTATACATGTGACAAAATTATGTAGATCTTTGCACATACAAACACACATACATACAAGTTAATGTATAACTGGTAAAATCTGAATAAGTTCTGTGAATTATGCCAATATTAACTTTTTTTTTTGGTTTTGATATTGTACTGTGGTTGTGAGGGGTGTTGTCACGGGAGAGGGCAGTTGGGAGACAGTTGACAGGACTTCCTTGTAGATGACTTGGCTTCCTCCTATGAATCTATAATTATGCCAAAATAAAAGTTTCAAAAGTCTTTGGAAAATCTGCAATGTCAGATATCAACAACTTACTGAATTTTCTTCACAAGGATGTGCCAGTGAACCTCGCTGACACATTCTGGTTTCACTGTTTTCTTCCCTTCTCTCCTTACGGAGAGCTGGGGCAATTGCTCAGTTTGGGAGTGGACTCCGGGGTCTTCTAGAGCATAGAGTATTGCTGACTAAAATGGTGGAAGGGGGTCCTGGATTTGTCAAGTGACTTTGGAGGTCTCAGGGCCAACGGCAGGCAGCATGGATGGTCTCAGTGGGAAGAAGATGCAGAGATCCTTTTGCTAGGAGTTTACTCTATTTTCCAAAAATACACAGAAGATCTTGAAATTTTTTTTGAAGGGACTCTATTCTAACAAAAGCAATTTTGTGAAAATGAGAAAAAGATGCCTACTCTTAGGATAAGCATCACACCAGTGGTGCACATCGTGGCAAGAGGAATCCAGGCTGGGTTTCATTTTTGTTTTCAGTCAAGTCCCCTTGTGCAGGAAACAACCTGTGTAACCTCATATGGCCTAACCTTAGCCCTGACTAAGGATTATACTGTCACATGTGGAATTATTAAGAGCAGTTATCAAATGGGTGGTATAAGAGATGTTTGTGAGTTGTGGTCATGAGACTTCCTAGAGGAGGTGAGGTCTGAATTAAACCTTAAGTATGGGTAGAATTTGGATAGACAGAGACTTGGGAGATGATATTCATGACAGGTTTGCTTGAATAAAACTCAATGAGACCTTGTTCTTCTTGCTCAGTCTTATACATACACATCTTTGGTACCTGGCAATGAGCGAGCAGGACAGGAAGAAAGGAAGGAAGGAAGACAGGGAGGGAGGAAGGGAGGAAGGGAGGAAGGATTTGATTATATGTCCTCATTCTATTTTTTTCATTAACTTCTTCCATACTTTCATATTGTATTAGGATAAGATAGACTATATCAAGGTAACAACCCCAGAATGTCATTGGCTTTACACAATGGTGGAGAATAAAATTGGAAATTAAAGGTAGGGCCTATTTGGAAGGAACAAAGATGACAGAATTGGAGACTTTCAGACTCAAAGAACACTACAGACATCATTGAGAGTTTGGCCTCCCATTTTATAAAGTAGGCAAGTGAGACTCAAAGAAGTTTTTGCTCCTGCAGGGGGACAGAGTTCTTTAGTAACCAAGTAGAAACACACCCCAGGTCTCATGACTCTTAAACCAGTGCTCTGTCTGCTAAAAAGTAGAGAATTAAGCTTTAAAATATCAAGCTTAATAATGATATAATATGTGTGGTTTCCAACTGTTGTGGTTTTAACATTTCTCATTTGTTACTTCCCAATTTTACTGTATGTGACTGTGGATAACTCTTTGGAACTAGTTTTTTTCTTTAATCCTGGTAAGAAAAGCCCTTATAATACTTTAGAAAAAGTGTATTGTCACAGCTTTATAATAATTAAACATCTGGATATTGGTATTTCTCATGAAAGCGAAAGTTAGTAATAAACAATGGAAATACACAGCTCTTTATACACTACTGTTCTCCACCTTCCCGATCCCTTTCAACCCATTCTTTATTTCATCTGACCTATAAAGAGCCTTTTATAACCTTGGGCAAATCCTTTAGCTCCTTACATCCCATTATCCTCAGTCCCTAAGGCATGTGTGGCTTAAAATTGTTGACATGGCAACTGATTTCCAACATCCTCAGTCTTCCGTTAGTCACCTCCCCACAGTCCAGGTAGCTAGGCTGGTTTAAGCCCATCCCTCAGGCTATGTATCTGACAGCAGAAAGCAAGGGGAAACATTACAAAGAATTTCTTCCTAGCTTTGAGTTTCAAATACCTGGAAACTAGGGAAATAGGAATGAATTGGGCAGAGAGAAATGATTTGGAAGAGAGTTGGAACAAGACTTTCTAGGACTTCTCCTTCCTTCTCCTTGAGGCTAGAAAAATGATTCTCTGGCTCTGGAACTAAGATTCTGCTATGCTGGTGGAATGGGGTCTTAAAAATTAATAAAATTGTGCTGGAGAAAAATTAAAAAGTATATGTCCCTTCCTTAGTTTATTTGTAGATCGAGATTCATCTATCAGCTCCATATGTGGACACATCTGACTTCCTTGAGAATCTTTGTCAGCACATGGCTAGTCTATCGATGGATAAAAAATCTTGAAGTTGAGTCAATAATTTCTGAGGCACCAGCTTTGCCCCTGCATGAGAAGCTGGTAGGAAGAGATTAGGAGCCCTCTCAGAAGTCATTGCTGACTCTAGATATACCACCAGACTAATGAGTCCACAGTAGAAAGAAGACTGTATAATGTTTCAAGTTTTCCTAGTTCAGCATGAGACAGGCAGCAGAGGAGAGAGGCGATAAAGGGCAAATTCTACTCTATTACAGGTTGATGACCAAATTCTTTGAGTCTCAGGAGACTACCTGGGGCACAAATGCTCCACTCATCCCGAGGCTGCCCCAATACACTGCCCGGGAGACTTCCATTCATTGCACCGAACTTTGGTTATTTCACTGTGGATGCTGCAAATACCGAAAGTCACAATAATTGTCTCAGTGGGTCACATTGATGCTTAGGGATAGGGGATGCTCATAACATTTCCTACCTATCTTGTTGGCTGTTGTAAGAGGCACATCGGAAGATAAGACAAAGAAAGAAGGCGAGAAGTACATAAACGTATGTACGTTTACATGTCCTTAAAGTGAAATGTGCAAAGTACACTTTAAAACAGGCTTTTGAAATCCTCTTATAAATAGAAACTAAAAATTGGGACAGAAAGGGTGGGAAGTGCAGGCAGGGAGATAGTGGGGACTCCACACTCCTTTGGGGACCCCATTACTCTTTCACCACTGGCTGTATTCTGCTTAGAACTGCTAGTTCATTTTTCAAAAGTTGGCCTTGTTCAGTCCCTTCAGAGCAAGAACTCGCAGCATAGGCACTGGGTAGGGAATCAGTAACTGTCTGTCGTTTATTAAATAGTCCTTCCTATCACCCAGTAAAACTTTAAGTGCAGGCAGGGATCCATCCTTCAGATGTCTGACATCATGGGATATTTAGTAAGAAAGCTTAATCTCTATCCATAATGCTCTTCTAAAAATTTAGGACAGGATGGTCTTTAACCTTTAATAGCTTTCAGCAGAAGTGTGACTGGTTCTATGAATCATCCTTGGTTTGATGTCCAGGTAGTGCAACATTCTCTGAACAGTAACCCAGTAATTCAGACTCAAATCTTGTGCATAATGTACTTCCCAGTATTATACAAAAGACAGACGTTTGGTTAGAATTCTCTCAATGATTCTGTATCCAGTTGGTGTGAGCAAAGACCCCGAAATGCTATTATACTCCTTAGTGATGTGAACCAGATGGAAAATAAAACAAAAGAATTCACAACTCATGTTAGACTGAATTGAATGTCTTTAATTTCACACAATGAATAACATATGAATAGGATTAACTTTTTTTTTTTTTTTAATAGTTAAGTGCTCTATACTGTGCTAACCTGATCTGGTAGCAAAAAAGACTGAGCTTTCTTTTAGAAAAAAATGTTTAAAACCCAACATCTAAGACCATGGAGGAGCATGACAGTCAGCATGCCAGATGTATCTACGCCTCAAATAACAGCAAGTCCATGTTCATTTTAAATGTACAAAAATGCTTTATGAATAAAAACTGTTACAAAAAGAACATTTCAAACAATGTACAATTTTTCTTGCCTCTATATTCAATAAAATACAAATACATTTTTTGTTCTAAAATATGTTTACATACAATCAAAGTAGAACATGCAAATTACACTTTAAAAAAGGCTTTTAAAAACCACTTATGAATACAAACTAAAAATTAGCCAGCACGACTTGTAAGACAATCTTGTGCCCCATTTTTTCTTTTGAAATATATATGTACATATTTAACACATCATGTGCATTTATTATTAAGAAATAGATTTTTTTTTTTTTTAAAAAAAGGAAGAAAAAGAAAGACACCAACCTAGGGTGGAACTGCCATTCCATGGTGACAGTTGGCAATTCTTTTCAATTTTCCCCCTTTAGTGTTTATTATACCTGGGCAAGTGGGCAATAGATATCCAGGAAGTTTCTTCCTTGGTTGATATGTGCTTCTAAGACTGTTCCCCAAATGACTGAGTCCAACAGGGAAGGAAGACTCATCAGCGGGGTGAACTCTCCAAGAAACAAGAGGCAGAGGGAGCTTTGTATTGTGGAAAGAAACTTTTAAGAAACACCAAGAAAATGCTACGGTATATATTACAGTTCGAGTTTCTAGGCACTGTGATGACATTATCTGTAAGCTCTGGCATTTGGACCATTGTGATACTATAGGGTACTGTTGTGAATAAAGTCTATATTTATCTACTTTTATATAACGAGGACTGAAAATCCTGCAACGTAACACTTAAATGGCTTTTGAGGCATTTCAGCTTCTGCCACCCCCCTCTCTCCACGTTACAGTTGGTATTTAAAGGCTTTGGAAATGTATATATATAGACTTTAGACAGTTCCCAGGTAAATCTTTCTAGTGATAGGGAAAAATATTCTCTAAAAGCTCATTATCTGAATATTGTTGGGTAATAAGCTAGGGTTGGGATTTTCTACTTAAGTCTTAAAACCAAATCCTTTATGATCTGCGTGTAGTACATCACCTTATACTATAATTCTGTCACCACTTGCTTATCATATTTATAGACCCAGCAATGTGCAGAACACAAATTCTGACTGCCATTGAACATGGCCTCCCACTCCAGCCAGCAGCCAAGTTAACATGCTAATCTTCTGCCAGCCCTTAGTCACCTTCTCTGGACTGTCAGAGGCTGCTGAGTCCTGGTCCTGCCAAGTCACCAACCAGTCCCTGACATGTTCTTCTTTCCTTTGACCTTTCTTCCTTGGGTTTTAGCCAGAGCTGGACTATTTGAGGAAGTTAAACTTCTGTTACTCTCATTTGAGATGAGGGGTTGAAAAGCAATGGCTCCGCCAGACACTTAGTAAGGTAGACTAAAGATCCATCATCACCTTCAAGGAGGCTCTTATATCTAGACTTCATCCGTTTCTCAGCATTAATCAGACTCTTTATAAGTGGGTTCACATCTACTTGCTGAAGGTAAGTATTCCAGAAAAAGAAAAAGAAATGAAAATCAACGGGTTTCTCTTAGTATGAAACATTCTGTGGAGCTTTTATATGAAATTTTGTGCATCCCAAATGACCTCCTCTTAAAAATAAAGAAAATGCAGGGCCATTAGGCAGCGTTGAGAGGCCAGAGACCTCCGCAACCTGGGTCGGGAGAGCTGGGATTTCTTTCTGGCTCTGTAACCAGCTAGATGTGAAACTACATTGGCCCACTGTTGAGGTTGGACGGGAAAGGAGAGGCTACAGGAATTGGGGCAGTTAGAGAATAAGGAAATAGTTATGCTGATGACTAGAGTTAGGTTAATGAAAAGCAGAAGAAAAAAAAAAGTAATGTGATACTGAGGGAGGAACTGGGTGGTGGGGAGAGGAAGCTGTGTAGGTGACTGGATTTGCTGCCACCTCCCAGCAGCTGGTTAGCATGCCTCAGCTCTGGTCCTCTGCCTTTTGCCAATCTATTCCTACGGTCATTCACACAGAGTAGGCAGCAGTCCCCAACCTTTCTGGCACCAGCGACTGGTTTCATGGAAGACAATTTTTCCATGGACCAGGGGAAGGGGTGGTTTCAGGATGATTCAAGTGCATTACATTTATTGTGTAGTCAAACCTCTCTGCTAATGATAATCTGTATTTGCAGCTGCTCCCCAGTGTTAGCATCACTGCCTCAGCTCCACCTCAGATCATCAGGCATCAGATTCTCATAAGGAGCGTGCAACATAGATCCCTCGCATGCGCAGTTTACAGTAGGGTTCGTGCTCCCGTGGGAATCTAATGTCTTGCTGACCTGGCAGGTGGTGGAGCTTGTGTGATGATGTGAGCAATGCGGAGTGGCTGCAAATACAGGTGAAGCTTTGCTCGCTGCCTGCCGCTCACCTCCTGCTGTAGGACCTGGTTCCTAACAGGCTGTGGGCAGGTACCAGTCTGCTGTGGCCCAGGGGTTGGGAACCGCAGATGTAGAGGATTTGCATTTAACCCATATGGCAACTGAAGACCAGAATTCTTACATGAGTTGCAACTCTGCTGTTAACCCTCTGTTCTAGTATCTTTCATTGGTTTGGAAATTCTAATATCCCAAAGTTATTTGGGATTTCTCATCTGCTAGATATTAATGTAAATTAAACTTTGGGTCCTCTTTTAGGAAGTTTATCTAGCACCAGCTCGTCCTCCTGTGCAAGAAGACTTAGTCTGCTTACAGGGTTGGTTAGAGAGATGGGACAACACAGAAAGAAAGAAGGGCAAAAGAAAGAAAGAAATGATTTCAGAATCCAACAAGAAGAGAAACCTCTTTATGGCTTAATTGGAATGAAAATGGTTGCTGTTTCACAGTGATTGTAGGGTGAGAGGGGCTAATTTAAACCTTCCTTTAAGGTGACTTTGGAACTACTCAGACATGGCTTGAGAATGATAAATTAGAAATGGCTGCTTTGATTTTGCTGTTCAACTTGTGTGAAATGCCGAAGGTCAACCCAGGTCACAAAGTGAGTATCTAGAATATAAGCTTTAAAGTACAAGGGAATTCAGTCCTTTAAACTTACATATTGCTGGGATTAAACCCAACTGACCTAGTGGGCAGCAAATGATGTGAAGTTCATGGTGACAGTGCAGAATAGGACGACCATGTGGGCAATTTCAACCAATTGTTGGTGCCATGACATAGCAGTGATGCTTGCAAGCATATTAACTTGGGAGTTTAAAATTTACTCCCATAGATATCCCATCACTTATTCTCTTACGTTGCCAACAAAAATCCATCTCTCTCTCAGGAAAAATACTGTGTTCTGAAGTGATAATACAATTTCCAGCTGGTCCTAACTTCCTGTAAAGAAACTTAATTTGGAGGTAAACCAGATATTCTAATTCCCATTAGAAAATTTAATTCTCTCTGTCAGTGTCTCTCTTTTTATAATCTACCATGCCAGGCGTTTGATGTCTTGGGCAAGGGAAGGGGAGGAGTGAGGGAGGAAATTGAAAATACTTATTTGAAATTTTCGCATCTGACTTTTAGAAAACATCTACGAAAATGGAATATCTTCATATTCATTCTGAGTCTTCTTAGCATATTTTACTTGGGCTGTGGAAATGGGTAATAGAGATGGAATATCTGTCCACACTAAACCAATGGCTAGAGTACAACTTGGATGAGAAATGTACAGTTGAAATTGACCATTTAAAAGACGATTTGTCACACACAGTTTGCATCCATGCAGACTGATAGATTTATAATTACATTATGTACAAAAATGTTTTAGTTTATTAAGGCAACCACAATTTGGATACTTTGTCCAAGGTGGCTTGATATAATTGGAGTGGTGATACCCTTTGAGCATTTTCTTTTCTTTTTTTTTTCCAGATAAGAACACTTACTCCCATTTGCTTTTAAGAAATAATTATCAAGAGATAATGGACTTCTTATATTGTCTTTTTGTTTCCCTTTTTCAACAACTTAGGACAATTATTTGTATGAAAGAGATCAGGTACCAAGGCATTGCTAGACACTTGTCTTTCTGGTGGGTCTAGAGTTTCAGTTTTTGGCGATTTGTCAGTTATTCCATTTGCTGTGGGATATTAAAATCATCTTACTCTGCCTATGCTCTGCTGATATGTTTTAAGTATAAAAATAACGTGGTTGACACCTGGGTCAACATATCCTTGGCTGCTCTGAGTTACTTACTAAAAAAGCTCTATCAATACTGAGTATGTTTCACAAGGATTGGGATTCAAAGCCAGGCTCTTGGGACAGCATGCCAAGGGTGAATTTTACAGCACAGGTAAGGGTTACATTATTTAGATGTGTACCAAGAAAAAGAAGGCAGCATGTAAGTTAATGAAAAGGTATATGGAAGTACAATGCGCAAAGGAAAAGTAGGAATAGACGATGCTAAAAGTCAGTGTATGTGCCATAGAGGAGGCATACAGAAGAACACGATTGCAAGTCTAAGGTCACCTGTCACTAGAATTCTACCTTCTGATCACACAATTCCATCTGAAAAACTGAACTCTTAAGGGAGATATTCAGGTCACCTGAAGATGATGTTGGTACCCCAAAGCCTAACAGAGCTTGAAAACCGAAATAAATAAAAACCAATTAAATGGAAGAGGGTTATAGCAATGCCAGTTGAGCAATTTGCAACTTTTCTCTCCTTGGAATGTTTCCTAATTGAGGGTGTTTCCCTTTCGACTTTCCTGGCCACCAAATGAAATCGGAATCGAGGGCGCACCTTGGCTGTGAAAGGTCAGGTGGCCGTCAGAGAGCACCACCAGCTTCCCCTCCTGGGTGGGGTTCCCTCTCGTCTGTAAAGGATCTAGCCACACTTGGTTGGGAACTGCTGTAAAGCACAGACAAGCTTCTTTTGAAGGCGCCCCCCACTGCTTTGCTTTCCCAAGAGCTCCTGATGGCTCAGCCCCGGTCATCTGGCCCGGTTCTGCCTGCCCACTTCTGGAGAGAAGGGCATCGGTGTCCCTGCAGCGGGGGTTCCGCCCCCACCCCGGCTCACTGCACTTGCAAGGTGTCAGTTCCCCCAGCCCCAGGTGCAGACGCCCAGACCCACCCTAGGGAAGGACATCGCTCTCGCTTCCTCGGGACTTCCTCTGCCTTTTGGCTTTCACCTCCTCTTCCTGGGGAAGGGGCTGCTGCGGGGGCTGGGCGGGAGGCTGAGGTTTGTGTTTCCTCTTCCCGCCTCGCGGCGCCTTGGGCAGAGGCGGGGGCGGGGGCGGCGGCGGCGGCGGCGGTGGCGGGAGGGGCGGCGGCGGCGGCGGCGGCAGCGGCGGCGCCTCGCGGGCCATGTGGATGACAGCTTCGATGGTGGCCATGATGGTGTCTTGGCTGGCGGCGGGCTCCAGCGCGAGCGGGCTCAGGCTGGGCTTCTGGCCCCTTTTGCTGGGCAGGTCGATGCATTTTTCCAGCACGGGCATTTGGTCTCTGGAGTCCTCATCGAACTGGGTGGGCTGCTTGCGGGGACGCCCCCGCCTCTTCTTGACGAAGTTGTTGCCTGTCTTTGATTGTCTCTGCAGCCGCTTGGCCTTCAGGATCTTGTTCACGTGGTCCAGATTCTTCTTGGTGGAGAGAATCTTGGTGTAGTTGCACATCTTCCGCACTTCGCACTGGATGGCTTCGATCTCCCGCCGCTTGAATCGCTTCTTCAGGGAGGAGCTGGCTGCAGGAGGGGAAGATAGAAGAAATTGAGTACAGGACGCAAGCTGCCTTACACCTACCTCGCCTCTTCCCTGACACCTAGCATTATAGTTGGCTATAAAGATGATGCACAATTAGAGCTATGGATGTGACTCTGTACACAGTATCTATTCTTTCTTTTGCTTTATTTATTAATATTAAAAATAATAAAAATAAACATTGGTCAGATATCTATTATGTGTGTAAAGTATATGAAATACTGTAGTTCGCATTTTTAAGATGTGGAAACTGAGGCTTATGCTGTTGGATGTGACCTGCCTTGGAGCTGTGGAGTCAATGGCGTAATCACAATATAAATTTTCCCATTATTTTTCTTATTAAGAATTTACATTTTTAAATTCACCCCTTTAACATTTGATCCTATTCAACTTAGCATTAGATTATATTTTCTCTTTTTTTGTAGACATTGGATGAATAAAAACACATGCAGGTCTCCATAGCAAGCAATTGGGATAAACCAGATGTACTACCAACCTCATATAAGAGATGCCTTATGTAACTGAACTACTTCATTCCTACCCCTGCTCACTGACAGAGGGAGGAGTATTTCCTGGAATACTCTAGTCAGCATGGCACTGTCTCTCTACATTTTTTTCTCCCAGATGTTCTGGACTTGTCAAGTTGCCTGGTGGTGTCCAATTAACCAAGTCCTTCTTACCCAGTTCATCTGCTGGGAACCTCAAGGGAAATATCAGCCAGGTGTTTCTGAATCAATTACACTCCCCCTACCGGGCTGTTGTTTGCGAAAATCTCTTTTCATGTCCTGGTGGCCAGATGCGCCTCTATTTTATGAGCCGAACTTCTCGTCTCAGGAAGTCCTGTACTGCCGCCACTAAATGGCCCTCAGAACTGCTTCGTTTTGAAGTTCAGACACCATAAAGTGTGAATGGCTTCAAGACATAGCCAACCATTCCTCCTTCAGATCATTCTTTTTGCTTGTGTTGTTTATGAGCAGGCACACGTGTACGTACCCATGTGCGCACACACACTAGCACAGATACCCGGTCCCCACCTTCACTGTGGCCACTCCCCTGGCCATTTATAAACTTAAGAAGTGTGTCCTCACTGAATTCTTCGCTGCTGTGATTTGTCCTCCATGTTCTACCCCAAAGAAGCCGACATAGAAGACCTAGGCATAGAGGGGAATGTGTTCTGTTTTAGCATCTTGATTTGTTCTGTCCTGTCATTGTTTTTTTCACCTACTAGTAGAGAAGCAGAATAAATATTCATATCTTAAGGGAAAGCAAGAAAAATATGTTGAAAACATGGATACCATTCCCATTTCTTCTTGGGTATCCCCACTTCATTCTTTCCTCTGTTTTGCCCTACTTCTCCCTCATGCTGTGCCCATCACAGACTGCCAGGAGGGTTTTATTTGAAGTTATTTACAATGCTGGCTTCATGAAGTGGGAAGGGCTGAGTCCTGCAGGCCAGGTCAAAATGCTACTGCTTTTGTCCAAAGGTCAGTAAGACTGACTGAGCAATGAATACCTACTGAACGATTTTTTTCAAATAAGTTATAAAGATCAAAATAGAAAAAAAAAAAAAAAAACAGAGTGAACTTCTGACCATAAAAATAAAATTTTTGTAGTTAGTTTTGTAAAAGAAAAACGTTTCCTGATTGTAAGTTCTCAGATGCAGGAACCAATTCTTGTCTGTTCTCTTGAGTCCCTCACAGGGCCTAGCAGGGTGCCTCGCTTATAAAAGGGATTTGAGAATTGTTTCTGGACTGACAAATGAGACTAATCATTACTGTCTTGTAGTCATATTCTCTGAAATAGTTCTGGTTTGGATTTTTAAAACCGCCATTGCAAATACAGTGACACTAAGAGTTAGCAGGCTCTCATGCCAGAGACAAGTAATTTACCTTGTCCACATAGTTCATGAGTAAATGGAAACTAGTCAGAAATGCTCCACAAAACTGGCATTATTCCAAGCACAGTTTCCATTTGCAGTTTATCCTCTCTTTAGTTACTATCATCCATAGAAGAAGAAAATGCTACGTGATATATACTATTGTATGCAACTATAAAGTAAATCATTTTGCTGACATATAATATAGCATGCAAGTATAAAGTAAATCAATTAGTTGGCAATCCTGTATTTGATTGAATAAAGTTTGATTGAAATACTCAATGGGCTGTAGGTTGTTTGGGGCAAATATTAACATATCCAATGGATTGTCTCTCTTAAGCATTTTCTTTTTGGAGTGAAGTGCAAAAACCACAACACAACAAAACAAAAACAAAACCCAAAAACCAAACCCCACAAAAACCAAAATCAAAAAATAAACAAAAACCTAGTCCATAACTGTATATTCAAAAATTTGTTATATGCTGTATAATTTTTATTAACTTCTTATATTAAAAATGATTATGAAATAAAAATTCTAACAGTGTAAACTCACTAAACAGCACCAAGAATGACATAACTAACTTCCTTGCACCCACTTAACAAATGGTAACTTTTTGCCATATTTGCTTTTTTTTGAAGGAAGAAAACATGGTAGATTGAGCTAAGTCATTGTTCCCATTCCATTCCCTACCCTTACATTTTTATGCTTGTATTTATGCTTTTATTGCATATCTGTGAACTCATAAAGGTAAAAATCTACGTGATATCGGTAATGATGTAAGAAACTGGGAACACTTGCACATTGTTGCTGGGAGTGTAAATTGGAATAATCACTTTGGAGAATGGCTGGGCAACTGCTAGGGTTTAGAGTGTGCATGTTCAGCGCCCCAGCAATCCCACGGCAAGACTGCCTCCTTTACTCATTTGTTAACAGGAGGCAAAAGTCATACAAGGATGTTCCTTGAAGCTCAGTGTATGCTACAGAAATTGGAAAACAATCTAAATGTTAATTAAGAGGGTAATGGATCAACTATGATACACTGAACAATGGAATATTATATGTCTATTAAATGAATAAACTACATCTAAATATATCCACATGGTTAAATCTTAAAAAAAAGTTGAGTAAAAAAGAAAATCATGAAAGTATTTGTAAGCACACCATTTATGTAAATTTAGAAACACATAGATGCTTGAATTTTTATTTCATCTTCCATGTTCGGTTGTGAAGGGTGCAAGTGAACACTGGGTGGTGATCAACTGTGGGCCAAAGATTGGTGCGTGAGATTTCAACATCTACTTCCCTCCAAAGTCACCTCAGAGAGCTTTGCTAAGCCTTGGGAGTAGAGCTATCCAACAGAATCTCCTGCAATGGTGGAAATATTCTGTATCTGGGCTGCCCCATAGGCTAGCCACTAGCCACATGTGGCTGCTGAGCACTTGAAATGTGGCCAGCGTGACTGGGAAACTGAATTCTTATGTTCATTTAATTTTAATAAATAGCCACATGTGGCTAGTGGCTACCACACACGGGGCAGCACAGCTCTAGACCCAACCACCTTGAAATAGAGAGGACAGAGGACACATAGGGATTCATTCGGTAAAACGTAGACTGTGGGAAACTCTAGGCAAACAGCTTGGTGTCTTCAACAAATAAATTGCGGGGCAGGGGGGGGAGAAAACAAATTTAAAAAGACTGGAGACAAAATGACCCTATTTGGATGTCAATTTAAACAAACTGTAAAGGAGATCATGAAATACATGAAAGTTTAAACACTAGGCATTGCATAATATTATATGATTATAGTTCATTTTCACAGATGTAATAATTGCATTGTGATCTTTTTTGAGTAAAATGTATAGTAAGATATTTCAAGATGAAATAATACGGTATCTCCAGGACTGGTTTCAAAATACTAAGGAAGGGAAGAAGCAGGTGAAGGTATTGGTGAAACAAGATTGACTGTGAGCTGACATTGTTGAAGTTGAAGTTGATGGGTACATGAGGTTTATTAATGTTATTCTGTCTGCTTTGGTATATGTTTGCCATTTTCCGTAATGCAAGCTTAAAAATTATCAATAAGTGGCATAAGACATCTTAAAATCTTAGGACTGGAGAGTTCTCTGGTTTTCACCTCTTGAGGCTCTATTTCACCAAATAATTTTGGATGGATAAAGGATGTTCTCAGTGAAGAGTACGCATCCACCATCTCCCTAGGAAGCGCACGTTGATAGCTGCTCTCCTGGCTTAATGACATGGGAGAATAAATGCATTCTCTGTTTTATGCTGCAACCAATTGCATAAATACAGGCCATAAGCCAACCTCCGTTGATGGCAGAAAATGTCATGACTTAATATCCCTCTTTCTCTTGTACATGATAATCTTTGAGGTTTTTCACATCTACTGAACATCTGAATTTTATTTTGTCGTTATGCTTATTGTCCAGACTTTAAATTCAGATTCACTATCCCTGCGTGTGAACAACAGCAGAGTACAGTGTAGCAGAATGGACTCCGCACGGGGGAAAGGAAGGTGGACTGGGATGAATACTTAGCCCCTCTGGGTCTCTTTATCCTCATCTGTTATGTTGGATGGCTGAACCAGCTGCTCTCTAAGTTCCCTTCCAGATTGATTTAAAGATTGCTATAATTCTTTCCTATGCTCATTATCAATTGCCTCCCCAAAATGTGGGGGTGGGCTTTCTAAAACATTTATTTCACCTAATAATTCTGAAATCCTAGTGTGGAGGGAGGAGGACTGTGGACTTGGCAAGGTTTGATATTCACAAATCTTTCTCCTTATTGCTTATGATTTCACTGTCCCTCTAAATGTTTACAGATTTTTCTCTCTTCAAATTGTTTCATTATTGGACAGTAATTTCTGGGCTCTTGCTGCAAGATTGATTCCATATTTGCTCTTTCCTATAATTGTCCTATATCTTGCCTGCTCTTTGTTAGTTTTTTAAGAATAATTATGAGTGGCCCAGGCAAAATGCAAATTCATTTCTTCATAACTCTGCAATACAAATTATCTTTTTAGACCCCGTCTGTATTTAAAATTGCCATGCAAATGATTGAGCTGGTTTGGGTCCAGATCTAGATTTTCTATCTTTTCACTCCCATTATCAGAGGGTTGGCTCATCAGCATTCTGTTGATTTTGTCACGTCTTTTATGATAATTGAAGAATGGGCTTAGCAGTGCTTTTTGTAAGCAAACTTTATAGATGTAGCACAAGCACCATGAGCCAAGACAAGGGCTAACAAGGCTTAGTTATATGGAAGGTTCCCAAGAAATAGGCACTCATGTTTGTAGATTGTACTTTGCCCATGTGCAAGACACATCTAGTTTTATATGAAAGCTTTGGGTGAGTTAGGGAGGGAGGCAAAATTATCTCTAGACTCCTTAAGAGTTTTTCTTGCCATTTGAATGTTCCTAAGGGGAAGTGGGGAGATGCTGCAGAAGGCTGAACTGCCTTCATTTCAGGGTTCAGTTAAGCTGCATTCAGGGTGGACAGGGCTGGAACACCATCTGCCTCCACTGAGGCGGAGCTGCAGTGTGAATTGCTTTGTGTGCTCATAGATGCTAGAAGAGTCTTTGAAGGCAAAGGTCACATCTTTTCTCTACTTTTAGTGTTCCCAACACAAGCCACTTCACACGTGATCTGGTGTATACTATGTGGTCAGCAAGTACAAAGGAATTCAATTGTCTCATGTTCTCCAATGTAAATTGTACAGGGTTGGTTTTTTTTTTTTTTTTTTTTGTACTTTGTACTTCTACTTGACTTGGTAATGGTCCTTTATTTTTCTAATGCTGCTTTTTATTTTTTAATGGGAAGTATGAGGCAACCTGCCTTGGCATGCAAACTTTCTTCCTCCATTCTTAGAATTTAAATTAACTTTCTATAGTCCTGCTCTTAAAAGCTCTTTTGAAAAAGATGGCAAGTTGCCCCTACAAGGTAGGGGGCATCTGAGTTGCTGCTGGTTATCAACAGAAGTGCGAAAGGCCTGCTCTCTAAGTTTAAAGCGGTAATTTAGAGTTAAAAGTTAGCAGATGTTGGGGCCTTGTTATGATATGAAGGTGTTTCCATTCTGTTCTTAATGTCATCTTAGTATACTTCGGGGTGTCTTTGAAACTGTGACTAGCTTAGTTTGAAGCATAGTAACCACTTGACTGTTCAAACAAGTTTCCTCTGAGAGGTTTATTGTGAAAGAACTCTCTGTCTTAGCTTGCAATGGCTTGGGGGACTCTGGTCTTTGTTCTGCTCCTATTTCACGCTTTTCCTTGGGACAAGGTAGGAGGGGAGGTGGGCAGACTGGCTGATGCAGAGGTGAAGCAGTGGGGTGTGCAGGTGTAAGCAGGTTTATGTATGTGATCTCTGAAACGAGAAAGGCCACCAAACAGAAAGTGCCCCAGGGCGTCTCCCTAGATCTTCTGATCAATAGTGTTGGATTTAGAAACTTGTCCAGCACTCTCCTCCTCTGCAAACCTTGATCACACTGTTCACCTTCTCTCTGCCTCTCCAAATTAAACCCACAGCTTCCCAAGTGGGAGTGAAGTGCACATTCCCCCAGGAGGAAGCAAGTCTATTTATGGGGCTATAGGAAGAACATATTAATAGTCTGTATATGTTATATTATTTATATTTTATCTAAAAAATAAAAACTAGATTAAGCATTCTAATGCTTAATATATAGAACAACAGTGATGCCCTTACTTGGGCTGCCTGTCAGATGATGTGTCACCTGTCGCACCTGGGCATGACATTCCAGGGAGAGGGAGAGCCCAGGTGCATTCAAGGGGCTGGAGGGGCATCTTATCAGTTTGTTGCTCTCAGGGTGTTGTCAATGTTCTATATTCTAGATGCTACAGCAGGTCAGCCCACATGGTTAATTTTAGAAAAACAAGATTTTAAATAGAAAAAAAAATTCAAAATACTATGTAATGAGATGAAGAATATTCATGAAATATTTTATATACCACACAGAGTTCTGTTGATTATCTCACAGCAAACTGTAGAAAAGAGTTGACGTTTTCAAAGACAAATTTGGCAATTTTCTTGTGCAAAAAGACAAAGGTTCTTAAGGTTCTCACCTTTTCTGTTTGTGCTGTCAATGGGCTGTCAGTAAGGTTACCTAGCAGTTGGTAAAAGACCAAACACCTAGTGTCCCTTTAGGGCAAAGTGGGCCAGAAAGTAACTGCTTTTAGAAAGAAACTCATGCTATGGAAACAGCATTTTTGGAAATCGATTGCAAATATTTCCACTGTTTGGCAATTTTGTTGCTGAAAATCATGTATTATAGCCTATACAATCCTTTAAATGTGCAAATTTGAAAATCTTGTAAACAGAGCTAACTTCCAAATGAAGAGTTTCAGAGCTATGGAACTCAAAAAATGCAATGTCTTCTGATTTGCAAGCCAAGTTTCAATAAAAATCTTACTTAATTGATAGATAACATGGAAAAAATGATAGTATGATTTAAGCACAGTCAATAAAGCACTTTCTTTTTTGAATCTATATCTATGTGAAATATCGTTTTAAGCTACAGCATCTACTAACAGCAAGTGTTGTCAAATTCAGAATCAGATCTTGAAATTATTTATCCCAAGGGTTTTAAAAAACCAAGATTTTCTAAAACAAGTAAGCAAACTCAATCACTTGGCCCTCCTTAAAACATCATTAAAACTAGTATAAAATCTTTATGGCAGCAAAACTATTTTGTTTCATTAATAATAATAATGCATGAAATAAATTTAAAATTATTTTAAGAATATCATTTACTCATCCCTTCAAAGGTTGTGTTTAAAAAAAGAATGCATGTATTTTAAACATGCATTTAAATGGGGGGGGGACTATTCAAAATTATGTTATTGATACCACTGCATGATCAAAACATTTGGAGACCACTGCTTTAAAGTTTTCCGTTTTGGGGTTTTTTTTTTTGTAATTTCTGAAGAGTTTATTCACTCACTTAGTATTTAGTCCCAGAAGATCTTAAATTTCTATGAGCTCCCAGCCTAGGAAGCATTAACGATTCTTGAAGACAGAGAGCATGTGTTGTTCTTCATACCCCTCAACACAAAGAGCACAGTTCCTTTTTCACAGTAGATACTTGACTAATATTTTCTGCTGGATTTTTTTTTTTTTTCAGATTGTAAGCTCCTAGAACCCAAAGCCTGGATAACATTAATCTTTGTATTTCCTAGAGCACCTTTAATTGAATTGCATGCAATTCCATGGCAATAAGAAGGGTGCTCTGTCCACGGAGAACTCTCAGAATGGGACCCAGGCTGACATCCTTTATTCAGAGTCCTTGACTTTTCTGACCGTGGGGAAATAATGCCAGTTATTTCATGAGTCTGGGGGTTGGAGAAAACATCTATGACTCTGGACAGGTATAGATGGTGGTATCTCACTCCAAAGAGGCTCTGAGCCAACTAAGAACATTGCCAGGTCGCTTAAGGAACCAGAGGGTAATCAAGACTTTGGCAGGCCTGAGAAAAATGGGTTAAAGGAGAAAGCTCAGAGATCAGAGAATTAGCAAAAGAGGAGATTATAGTTCCCGGTAAGGAACACTTGTGTATATTCATCAGAAGGGACTGCTCATGGTGAATCAACAAGAATCTTTTAAGTCCGGGAGTTTTTCTGGGGGTGATATTTATTAGGGTCAAAGTTGCTTCCTAAACTTTTGATAAGGAGTGAATTGGGAGTGGTGTCACAGGTAAACTGAGGAATGTTAGGGCCATTTAGCCCTGGTCTGTTTCGATTGACTTTGGCATTTGTTTGTTGCAATGTGGACCGAGCCGCAGCACACTGACTAGACAGCACGGGAGGCTGGAGAGAAACGTAGTTAACACCAGAAAGTTTGACGCTACATCTGCTGAGTCGCACAGCATGCCAGTTGGTCACAGAGCGTGGGCGGTTGCACCCTCTCAAAGGGCTCTTTATATTTCTTTTTTCTTTCCTCTCAAATGTGGTATAGCTTTACCCTTAACCATAAATACCATCTCTTATATAATACTCCAATTATTGTGCATGCATGTTCTTACCTGATTGTAAGAAATTTTCTTTCTCTCTTTTAAATTTTGAAATAAATACAAGGAAGAACAAAGAATCATGTAACAGACATGATCTTAGGACAATTTCCACATTTTTAATATTTAGGCTCAGATAAAATAAATCCTATTGACCATGCTAGAACATCAAGAATTATATAAAAGGATAAGTATCTATGCTTTGTTTTCTTCCTGGGCTTTATAATAACTGCATTTGTTTACTTCATACTCAGACTTGTTGTTGGTTATCACCCCTCAATTCTGTGTCTCCTGACCAATCTCTTAATTTCTTAAAAGGACCTTTACTTCTGAATAAATAAAATTCTGTAAAAAGTCATATGCCTCCAATTTTTCCCTGCTTTAGATAAGACACCCTCCAATCCTTCATCTATGTTTCTTATGGGATGAATTCTAGACCGAACCAAAATATTCCATTTTGATAGCTCTCCTCCAGAGATTTTATCAACTGTCAAAGCTCATCTTAAATTCTGGTGCCTACAATTGGACTGATTTTCCAGATATGAAGAGATTAATACAGAAAAATTGGATTGATAATTTCTGTGATCAAACCACTGCACTTACACTGATCAAGGCAACATTAAAAAAAAAAAACAACAATAACAAAAAAAAACTACTACTATTTTTTCCAGCAACATTTCACTGTTGGCTCATGTTAAATGGAGGCTCAATTAACTCCCTTAAATACTTTCATATAAACTGCCACCAAAACTGGCCATTGCTATGTGGAGTTGGTTTTTGAGCTTAAATGCAAGCCTTCCATTTAAATCTGTAAAGTTTAATTTTATTGGTTTTAGTCCAGTATTCTAGTCTGTTGTGAAATTTTTGAATCTTAATTTTGTTTTCTCAAAGAGTGCCCAGATTTTTAGGGATTCTCAAAGGGTTTGAATACTCTCAGAGTGAATGCTTGTCCCTTAACTACTTCTGGGCTGGATTCAAGTGACTCAAATGCATGCTATCATTTTTCTCTTTATCGAGGGTTTCTAAGGAAAAAAATGTCAATTTACACGACAAAGTATCCCTGTATTCCTCATAAAAACAATAAGCAATTTATACCGATTGCTTTAGACTTTCACATATTTTTGCATCTGTCTGGTTAGTAGATGATGGATGTGCCACAGAAATAATAACTTTGCATAGCCTACAGGTGTGTGCCCGATTCTATTATTTCTGTAGGTGTCAGAGAGAATATTGCATCTGATGTTGGATAGTGAAAAAAGTCTTGCTTTTTTTTTTTTTTTATTTTTTATCCAGAGGCAACTCTCCTGCCCTAGTATGGAAAAAAAAGACACAAGACAAAACAACACCAGGCATTGTTCCAGTGCTTCCACATGTCCACTGGAATTCGGTTGATAATTCAGTCTTGAAGCTTTTTATTAATACATTACATCCTAGTACATCCTACTTATTCTTTAAAACACCAATTAAGTCCTCTTCCTGAAAGCCATCCACGGAATCTCATTTCAACATTAAGCTGTTCTCTCCTTCCGTGTTGCTTATGTATCTCCAACGGTATTTCGTGTAGTCCTATATTGTGATTATGGGATTAGCCAATATTTATCTCTCCTCTTAATTGCATTTTCCTAAGGCACGAGGACTATGTCTTAGCCATCCTTATTCATTCTTGGAACAGACACCGATTGCGTTCCACTTTGGGCCAGGCACTGTGCTGGAAGCTGGATCCTGTGCTCCTCCCTCCTCGAGGCCAGCACAGAGCTCAGCCGACGTACTCAAACTGAAATCCATCCACCTGGCTTCACCTGAACCGGCATTTCCTCTCTATTTTGTAAAGTCTGCATGTGAGGCATGAAGGGATTTTTTGAAGGACAGTCACACCCCTGTAAATTCAGTTAGATCCTCAAGTATTTCAGCTGTTCCCTACTCTCCTCAGAGCATCATTAATATTCAGAGACTCTAAGCTATGACTAAAAGTATGTGAAATATAGACCTATATCCAAACTAATCACAGAAGAAATGAAGTTTCAATGACAAAAAAAATTTGGAACTTATTAAGAGCCAATAAGAAAATCCCCTTGAACATTTAAGGCCACAGATTGGATTGAAATGATGGGCCCCCTAGAAAAAGGACATATTATATATTAATTATCTAATACCAAAACATATACATATGTGTGTGTATACATATATGTACACACACACATATTTATTTAGAGAAAGAGAGAGCGAGGGAGGGAAGGGAAGGAAAAGAGAGAGAGAAAGAGAATGAATGGTCTTCTTTTGTTGTTTTAAAGTAGAGCAATTTTAGGTTTATAGCCAAATTGAATGGAAGGCACAGAAATTTCCCGCATACTCTCCTTCCCCAACATATGCACAGCCTCCACATGAATGGCCTTTTCATTGCCAAACATTTGAATCAGAACTATAACAGTTTATTGTGGGGGAGGGGTCACATGCTGTTTTGGCAAATATATATACATCCACGTTCTGAGCACTATACCAGTAGTTTTTTGAGAAAAAGTTATTGCTTTAACTTTTTTCCTTTTCTCAAATATAAGCTTGGACAGATTCAAGGCAGCAAATACTCCTTCCTCAATTTAAGATTTGACAATTTAAGAGGAAAAAGCTCATTCATCATCTTTCCCTTTAAGAGACCATAAATTATTGGCTCATATACCATGTGGCTTGGATTCTAGGAAAAGTTAGTGTAAACAAACCCAAGTTACAATGCGTGGAGTAAGAGAGTGAGTCATAAACAAAACACAGACATATGCTCTCATATAAATACGGGCCTGGATCATCAGCTTCCCAAAGTCTGCTTCCCATTAATTACACAACAAAATGAACTTTCCATATGTAAAGCCCAAATCACTTCACTCTGGCAACTTGTACAAGACAAAGACCAGGATTGCAGCTATTTAAGCACTAACAAAACTGGATTTCAAACTAAAGAAAGTCCTCTCAAAATATCTTCAGGGACTGGGGAACAAGAAGATCCCTTGGAGGAAGTATTTTTGAACAATGAAACTATACCTGAGCACCTCCTGGGAGCACTGCTTGGGAGGCTGCTCTGGGTCCCCTGCTGAACTTATAGGTAATATGAGGCTTATTCTCTTTTGTTCTGACTCCCTTCATCTTTCTGGGGCTAACCCTGGAGCCACAGAGTATCCACACACATGGCTGGGACCACTGAACAGTTTAAATTCCCTGCAGCAGTTCTCTGTCTTCCGACACTGTTCACTGGTAGCACAAACTCATGTTTCCTGATTATCTTACAAAGGCTATCTGGTCTCTCTTAGTTTAAAGAGTATCAAGGAAACAGCAATTCCTGGGGAAGAGGATTCTTAAACATGTGAGAAACT
This sequence comes from Lepilemur ruficaudatus, assembly GCA_963574885.1. Classification (NCBI taxonomy): domain Eukaryota; kingdom Metazoa; phylum Chordata; class Mammalia; order Primates; family Lepilemuridae; genus Lepilemur; species Lepilemur ruficaudatus. The sequence goes on from CAUYRT010020553.1 coordinate 53,788, forward strand.
CCAAGTAAGAGTGGAGGGAAGCAGCTGAGCTCTTTCTTTATGTTCTTTTCAAAAGCTGACTTCATAAAACAAACTAACAGAGTTAGTTTTCCAATGGACATTAAAACAACAGATATCAAACTTTAGGTGTCCCGGGTGGGAGAGATGGGGGGTGGGGGTGGGGGTAAGAATTTTACTCTTTGCTAGTGGAGAGAAAGGTGGTTTTCGTCCATTCATTCACTCAGTGATAATTTTTCTAACACCTACGCTTTGTATTAATAGCATACCTTGGAGCACAGAAGGGAAGTGTACAATGACGGGGAAGGTTTTGGAGAACCTACAGCGCAGCCTGCAGTATTTCTCAGGCTTCCTCATTTAATTGTGATACAACCACTGGAGGACCTTAGTATCCCCATTGTACGGAGATACAAACTGAGACCTCAGAGGTTAAGTTATTTTCCCCAAGGGCACACATCTCAGAAGTCCTGGACCCAACAGTTCAAGCAAGGGCTGCCCCATTTCAAAGCCAGTTTCATACTGTATTTCCTCAAGAAAGCACAAAAGACAGGAAGACAGAAAGACATAAAGACAGAAAACCTGGGCTTCCTTGTCAATTTTCTACTCTTGACTGCATGGGAGTGCCAGCTTTCTCTTGATTTCGTAATCCCGAAGGCCTCTTAGAAACCCCAAATTCCATAATTAAGTAACAAAAGATACTACTGCAGATCACACGTGTTATTTCTACTAGATTAAGTGTTCTAGCACATTGTCTGGATCCCACTGCTTTCTCTAGTTCAAATGCCTTCCATGGTTCCCTAAAGGGAGCCAGGCAGTCCACATACTGATGGGAGCTGGTCAGGGTCATGAAGGAAGGTGGTGGTGGGGACACAGGGGACACGGCAAACTAATGAGAATACGGACCAGCTAATGGGGCAAATGTTACCCTGTTCCAACCAGTTGTTGCCAGATAGAAGGAAATCTGAGTTATAACCCTCTGTAAGCCAACCAAAGAATAACTGCAGATAGCTCTTGGCCCACAGCTGCCACTGGGCTATCATTACCCTTTGGAGTGGTCACCATGCCTTTTTCTAGAATTTCAGGTACTTTATGTTCTGACCCCAAACTTCTCCTCCAGCCTCATCTGCCATTATTTCCACCTGCACTGCTATCTCAGAGACAAAAGCCTGTCCCTCCAGCTTCTGTCTGCTTATCTAATTTCATCCATCCTTAGAAATCCATCTCAACTCTTCTCTTCCCAGATCATCTTACCGTCCTCAGAACTCCCTTGGTACGAATCGGTTGAAAATTGATGACCAATCAATTGCCGGATGATAGCTCTGTTAGCATCTCAGATTGCTATTCAATCCATTCATTTAAAATATTATTTAGCAATCTCATGTTTTGGAGCTAGGCCTTCCCAATTAGTGTGAAAGCTTCCCTAGCACAGGAGCTAGTCTTCTATTTGCATACATCTTTCATAGATTTGAGTGCAATGTGGCAGGTGCTTAAAAAATTTGACCATTTTTAACGAAGCCTTATAGATATTTGAGTAAGATGAACTTGACATAGCAACGAATACCCTCAAGGGTAGGGGCTTGGACTGTGTTCTCAGATAAGGGTATTTAGAAGGAGAGGTGAGGATAAAGATCATTTTCTAAAGTCTAGTTAATGGATGTTATGATCTAAGTCCTCACATGACTAAGTTATGACTTCACATGATTAAATCTTGACATGACATAACTTCATTTTTGACATGAGAGAGGTCATAAAATACTTACATATTAAGTTTTTAATATGGGATTGGTGTTTTCATCGGCTGTTTCATTTCTTTCTTGCCACTGCCTAAAAGGCAAAATTTAGTTTTCCCGTTTCACTGATGAGAAAACTTGGATGTAGAAGTCTAAGTAAGACTCAGTAGCTTACCTAAGGGAATGAATCGAAAAGTCCTGTGGTCCTGTAATAAGGACTCCACAATAACTGGTGAGTGATATCCCTTTCTCTCTCTTTTCTCTCTCTCTTCCTCTTTCCCTCACACCTGTCTCGCAATCCTTCCTCTCTCCTCTCTCTCTGCCTCTTCTGTGTCCCTGCTCTCCTCTCTTAGGCTGACTACAGCCTGCCTGTACCACTCAAGATCACTCTTAATGACAGTCATTACACAGTTCTTCCACGTTGCCTGAGGCCATTTCTGCAGCAATGGAAATGACTTTGCCACACCCCCGCCCCCAACAGCTGGGCTCACTGTGCCAACTTCGCTAGAACCAAGAAGTTTCTCAAAAACTCTCCATTAATTACAGAAAACCCCCCCAAAGCACCGTGCCCCCTTCTCATTAGCGCAGTTGCTTTCAGTTGCCACTGAATTATCTCGCCACCATTAAACCAACAATCTCATTAGACTTCTGGAGATGGGAAGAGCCCGTGAACAAGGCAGGCGCCGCGCTCTCATCTCAAAACCGATCATAAAATATCTGTGCCCTTTCGTACTTTGCCGCGTAAAATCTGCGCCTGGGAGAGCCTCCTTTCATTCTCTCTCGTTTATAAAGAGGAGCTTGAATATTTGATATAAAATGAGTATCTTAATAGAAATCGCTTCACGTATGGGAGGTTTTCTTTTCCCCGTTTCTCCGAGTGTGGAGTCCTCATTACAATAATCGCACCTGACTCCCCTCCGCGTCTGCTGCCTCCCAGCCAAAGCTCCCAGGGGCTTCAGCGGAGGTGTGAATGATACTATCACCGGGAAGAAGATAAAACGTATTATTATCATTATTTTTAAGAGGGTCTGACTGTGGCATGAGGTGGTTAGGAGCACAATCTGTATGAAGCATTCAGAAAAGATAAATGGAGTTCAACTTCGCACAGATGTGGCACTTTCAAACCTGTCATTAAAACCTCTGTGTTTCCTAAAATCTCAGCTCTGGAGAGAAAATAATTAGTTAAATTAAGTTCAGATATGTTTATTGAGCATGTACTGTGCACCGAGCACTGCAAAAGGGTCCTGACACCCAAATAGGATTATGAGTTGCTCTACAATAAGTCTCCTGGCTTTTGTGTCTCTTGTTTACTTTCCATATACCCCAAAGTCCTGGGAATTCGTGGGTTGCCCAATAGGCACTGAATGAGACAAAACTTAAACAGGAAATGGCTGCTGCCCTGGCGAAACCAAGACTCTGGCCACGATGCAAGATTATCGCACATAAAATATTAATAACAACAATGGCCACAGCAATAGTAGCATCCATTTGCTGAACTCTTACTCCATGCCAGGTACTTTGCTAAGATTTTTCACAATGGTTATCTCATTTATTCCTCACTACAATCCTCTATACTAGACATTCTTTTCCCCTTTTTACAGATGTGAATACTGAAGTCTGAGATCATCAAGTTGGTAAGTGCAGCACTGAGATTTCTGTGCAGGAAATATAAGGCAAGAACATATTCGTGCAAGTGGAGTATTTCGTGGCCTGTGTGTGGTGGTAAGAAAAATGAGCCGAAACTTAGAAACCAGGCAAACGGAAGGGTGCAAGTCCTTTCTGTTCTGCCCAAGGAGTACTAATTATCCTTGTTGGACTTGCTATCCACTACTGATTAAAGGACGAGAGCCTGCCAGTTTATAAGTTAACTTGTAGACTTCTGCTTAGCAAAGATGCAATGATTTTTGTCCCATAGAAGCGATAACACCCAAGGTTATGGTTTTATTGCCAATTAGGACATTAACTGAGCAATCTTGCCCAGACTGCTGTCTCCAGTGTCTACGTTCCTATACTGCCCTGTTCCTCTAACTCTTTGGGGCCAGCTTTATCCTCACTTCCTTAAAGAGTTGAGTGAATCTTTGACATGAGTTTTTAGCTTTTTTGAAAATAACACTCTGACGTTTAGTGCTGGTTGAAATTTGCAAGTTGACGCTGGAGCCCAAGGCAGGGGCCAGGTTCCGGAGAGTCTGATGCTTCTCTGGGATGTTCACAGCCTTGGCCATAGGAACAGCTCATGTGTCCTAGGATGTCCTGGCCAAATTAGAAAAGAGCTTGTGTCTTCCCCTGGGGTTATAATTTTTGGAGATTTTTCAGAAGGTCTTTGGCATGTGACTGGGGGCCTGAGGGAAGCACAGCGCTTCCAGCCCTACTGAGTCTCTTGGTGGCCCAGAGCTGGGAGGAAGGAGCCTTTCATGAGCCTACTGTGTTCAGCAGAGCTTTCTAGGCAAACACAGGCTCATTTGTGATGCTTCCACGTGGGCCCGTAGGTAGTAGTTTTCAGATACCTTGACCGATTGTCTTTAATTTGAGATTTATTTGCTCTGGATCTTTTTGGGAAAGTTTCCCACTGTATATTTTAAGTGATCAGTCTGGGCTTGTAGGAATTTATTTTACAATTTCAAAACTCCTTCAACATATATACTGATGGCTCTTAGATATCCCAAGTCCTATTAACTCACATATTTCTTTCCTCTATTTTGGTTCTTTTGAAAGACAAGACTTTGGGCTGAATTGACCTGTTATTTTGGTGAGAAGCTTTATTTAGATTATGATTCTATGTAAGACAAAAAGCAAGTGAAATAAATTACTGTATCATTCTTAAATTCCTGTTCATTGCTTTTTTGTACCTAGATATTGTTTCATTATTACTGGGCTTCTTCCCATAGATGGCAGTTGGCAAGGAGGAAAATCAGGCATCATAGAATTTGGGAGCTAGATGTAATTTTCACAATCATTTTGTTTCAGCTGCTAGCAGACTGAATTTCATTCTGATTTTATTAGAATTAAGAATTCCTACTATTATTTGTAAAGGTAAATTTAATAAACATATGACATTTAAATATTTTCACTTACTTATGGGCTCTGGTAGTTCAAAACAAGGTAGATCATATAGTTCATGAGAATAATGGATTAGCTTTGATATAAAACAGATAGAAGCTAAGAACTGTGCTCACTCTATTTCCTTCTGTTATCTCTAACTGAGCTATGCCTTGAGCAGTTGAGATTTGATGATAGCATCCCTGAGACATGTTTTTTTTCCTCCTTGGACTTCAGATGAGAGAATGTTGGTGTATGTGAGAGAAAGGGGGGGGGGAGAGGGGGGGGGAGAGAGAGAGAGAACAAGAAGGATATACTCGTTTTATAATCATTTGTTTTACCATCATTCCTAGTCCAGACTTTCAGCTGCAAAAGCACAGGGATTTTGTTTTCTTGATGTTTTCCTGAGTTCTTTACCACAATTTGGAATCTACTTGTTAATATAGACTCATCTTAAATACAAGGAGGGAAAAACATGTTTCAGGAGTGAGATCATAAATTCTCTATACATTGCATGACCTCCCTGAGAAGTTGGTTTAATATGTAGAAGGTCAGAAAAATTAGCCTGACTTATCCCAGTAGGGATTATCTGATATGATTATTAAATCGTTATTGGGCTAGTGTAATAGAAGTTATTCAAATTATGCATTGCTTTTAACAAACTTTATTGGAGCTTTTACTGCATTAGCTCTAATTACTTACAATAATGATGCAGTGCTCCCGTGAATCAAACCTCCTGTGCTGCGCCAGGGGACTGCTGCCGATCTATAGCTATTGAGCAGTTTGATCACGAAGGCAGACCTGTTTGAGCACCGCTGGCAGCCACTGCCATCCTCCCTCCCAGCAGCTCAGAAACTGACCCGTTCTCAGTTTCCGCATTTCCTCAAATGCCCCCTTCTACAAATCAATAACTTCATAATCAGCATGCCTCTCAGACTCTGAGAAGCTATAAGAATTGCTTTAAACAAGAAACTGGGCAGGGGGTCTCCTATTTACATGCATGTATGTGTACATGTATGTGAGTGTACATGCATATACACAAGCTAGAAAAGACATGTTTTGAAATCTTTGACCTATATTCATCTTTCCCAACTTACAATGTTTATAAAATAAGGTGAGAATATTCCTCTTTTTACTTTTACCGAAGATCACCTGTTTGAAAAAGTACTGTGAGAATTACAGATTGATTAATTGTTTGGCAAGTATTTGCCAACAGCCTACAAAGTGCCTGTCAAATGTTTTCCATTTAATTGTTAAGTGGTTCCAAGTATGTTCCCAGCATGTTTTTCTCAGATGTCTCCCGCCCAGGTTAGTACTATAAAAGCACACAGCTACTGCCTGGAAACCATTCATTTTACTCAGTGATTATTTACTAAGAATGTACTATGTGTTAGGAACTGCACTAGGTACTTTAGCATCCATTATTTTCAAATGAAAGGAATTTGTAATTAATTGAATTATTTCAATACATGATTTCTTAAATAAATTTTGCTCTATTAGCCACTTAGTTTAACTCTTCTTTCCTTCCCCCCACCCGCTGCAGTTGTGCGCTTCCAAAATCATTCTAAAGAAATGAAAACCTAAAGGAAAATAATTGTTTCTACATACAGCCAGAAGGAATTCTAAATTATCTTGCTTATAGTGAAAAATGAAGAAAGGCACTCTAAAGAAAAAAAAAAAATCAAGTGAGTTGTCTCATCAGAAATATATATTACTTTTGCACTAGCACCCAATTAAATGAAATCAAACCCACAATCTATTAACTACCTACTATGTGTGTTTGGCTTTGGTTAAAACTATCCATCTCATCAAAGCATGAATTTCACTCACTGCTCTCCAAAAGAAGTAGGAGTCCATAGTTACGGAGAAAGAAGTCTGCCTTTGCTCATGTTGGGCCTATGACAGAAGTGGGATTCCACTGGAAATCAGGCAGTAAATCAGGATATTTGGGTTCCAGTCCAATTGTATGACCTCAGGCAAATCTGTGAATCTCTGGAGGCGTCAGTTTCTTCACATGTGGAACAGAGCGCTGGCCGTGAGCCCAGCCTGTGTGTTCTTAACTCTCTTAGGTTTGTGGGAAGCCGTTTATCTGTGGGGAGTGATATCTCAGGAAGGTCTGGCTTCCAGCACCTGGGGTAGATCTCTGGCTTAGTTCCCCCTAAAGTTCTGCTCAGCAGCCTGAGACCCGGAAATGGACCAAATCTGTGAAATTCTCATGAGGATCTCATTTGAGTACTGCCAAATATAAACAGCCATGCCTGAATCCTGAAACAGGAGAGTTTTAGCTCAGCTATGATTACGAGAGAGGCAGATTTAAAAGTTTAATGCCCACCTGTTTCTACTGCCTGTTTGGCATATTTGTAAATTATTTACTGAATGCCAGTAGAAGAGGCAAGCCCATGTGAGCATGTGCTCCCAAGAACTGGTTCTCTCACACTGGATGGAAAGAGTGCAGGGGAGGAAGATGAGTTCCACCTGTCTTTTGCCCCTGGGAAATATCTGTGTTTGGCAAGCAAAGGCTGAAACACATAGGCTCATTTCTGAATCTGTAAAAGGAGGTCTCCAGTGCTTAATGGATGAGGCCAAATAAGCAATTATCTGGCTGGGTAGTGCAGACCATGGACCAAATCCTTTGCTTCAGCCAAGTGATGTCTTCCTTGAATTCTAGGCCTGGCACCAGTTCTCCCTTCCAGGACTCTGCCCATATCGCTGCCTCTGCTGAGACATCCTCCCACAAAGGTGCTATCTATCCGTCAAGTCCCATGGGCAGCTGCTTCTGCATTCCTCCGTCACTTTTCCTCCCATGACTTCTTCTTGTGCTCCCTGCTGGCATCATGTACCTGGTATTTCCACCAAAAACTTTTCATCTCACACCAACTGAAAGTTCATGATCATATCTGAGAGATGACCCCATTCCTTCAGAGTAAGATTTCCCGAATAGCTGAGTAGAACATCATTTCCAAGAGATGTTAAGAGCTAGTCTCAGAAAAACAAGTTTTGTGGTCAGATAAGAATGTGAAATTCTGTGTCCCTTCCTCCTGGAACCTCACAGTGAACATTGTTCAATTAAAGGCTCTGGCAAGTCCTGCACGAGGGAAACAGGTGGTAGGTAGCAGCGTTTCCTATACTCACTTAATGATGAAAACATCTTTTATTAAAAAACATCTAATATTTTGCCAAACTCAATTTGGAAAGTGTCATTCTGAGCATTTCTTTTTGTTATTTCAACTGGGCTTATTTTCTAATTACCAGTGATTTCCATGAAGGAGGTAGACAAATTGAGTTCTCTGCTCAAAGCAACTTGCTATATTAGAAAATGAGTTTGGAGTAAATATTATTCATGAGCATCTTCTTGGTCTTCTAATTATAATAGGCATTTCTAAATACTGAAATACGCTCACCACATTTACCAATATATTAATTCAACAAATATCTATGGGATGTGTCATCGTTCTGCATGCTATGAACATAGCAAGAATCTAAATTGTTGACTTTGCCTCTGGGGTACATTCGATTTTGTTACAGGGGAGAAGAAATTAAGTAGAAGACATTTTTAATGTAATCGATGAGATGGTGGAAATGCATGGGAGAGACCCTGGATACTATGAGTGTTTGGAGGAGCTGTGCCTTGAAGATTGGTAGGATGTGAATAGGAACAGGGTAAGGCTGTCTCCAAGCTCAGGTAAGCCAAATCCAAGGCCTGCCTTCTAGGCAGCAAGGATATGCTTGGCAAGGTAGGGGTTGGCAGAGGGGCTGGTGGGAGACCCTGTGGGGAGCAGAGAAGGGCAGAGGTGGACCAGGCCAGGCTGCAGAGAACTTGGGATATCTGAATAAGTTTGTTATTTTGTCCACTACTGGTGAAGACTCGGGGGACTATGGAGGAATTCATGAAATCACAAGGTAGAAGGTACCAGTGCCTCAAGGAAACTCAGTGGTCTTTCAAACCAGATGAGCAAGGCGGGCAGTAAAATGCAGTGGTTGAGGGCATGGGCAGTGGGATCCTGATGTCCCCAAGTTCCTGGGACAAGCTTCTTTACATTCAGCTTTCTCTTCTGAAAATGAGCATCCAAGTATTTATCCCACAGAGTTCTTTTACGAGTTACATGAGATAACATGTGTAAGGCTCTTGATGCAGAGATTAGTAATCACTAAGGCTTGATAAGGAGCAATTAATGTTGTTATCATTTAGTTGCTACTCAGTGGATCAATATGAGAATAAGTGAAAAGCTTTTAGAGTCCCTTTCCCTCTAGGTTCTCAGGTGATCTTTGTTTCTTAGACCCCCTCCCATCTGAGAAGCCCAGTGCTGAAACAGCTTCCATATTCCATGTTCCATGAAACAGCTTCCATGTCCATGGGAGGTTGGCTAAACAGAGGACTCTTACCTGTAGTCACCAGAACATTCCCAGTGAGCCTATCTACATTCACCTTCATTGGGGTGAACCCAAAGCATCTGAAAGGTGCTCACCTGCGTCCGAGGTTGCTGCAGACGCAGCGAGGAGAGACAACACCGGGGCTGGTGGGATTGCAACACTGTCGACCGCAGCTGGCTTCTTCCTGGTCATCATGGCGGACGCCGAGCCCTCGTTCTTACTGTGAGCTGCTGTCTGGTCCACTTTTAAGTGAGGACTTGGCATTCCTAAAAAATAATAACCCCAAAGCCTGTGGTTACTTTAAAGGAAGAGAAAGATAGACAACATAAAACCTGAAAGTGATCAGAGGAAATGGTCAAAGGATTTGACCCCCTTCTCATACAGAATCAAATGCTAAAATGTTTAAAGGAAAGAAAAAACAAATAGCCATGACTGGTTTTGGTTTTGTGGCAGAGGTTAGGAGTGATGGCATTCCAGGTTGGCTGCCTGGACTTGGGGGCCAGACACACGCCTAATGAAGCAGAATAATCCCTCTCTCGGGCATCCTTTTGCCTTCCGAGGATAAACATGCCATCTTCACAAAGGCTACACTGTGGGCAGCACGAAAGGGGCTTCAGGGAAGAGAATTGGCTCCCACCTTAGTGAGACTTCTCGTCTCATCCAGCTGGGAGACAAGACAAAATGAGAAGGAAAAACTGGCCATAAGTGTGTGGAGGCTTGTGTGTTTTTCATCCTAGGTGCTGGGGCAGTTCTCAGGATGTGGAGATCAGTATGGAAGGAAGTGAAGAAAGGTTTTGCTGAGCTCATGCTGGAGCCACAAGGATGAGGGAAAGTCATTCTTGATGCCAAGAAGAGCAAATGCTAAGTCACGGGTGGGGAGTGAACATGCTCTATACGAGAGGCCAGCCTGCTGGAGGCAGAAGATGCTTTGTGGGGTCCATGTGTAATAAGGGTCTCCAGGCTAAGGGAGAGTTGATCTGGGGGCCCTTGAGTGTCTGGCCTTACAAGTATCATATGTCATGTCATTAAGATGCTGAAAAGCCCTAGTAGACTCTTGTGAAGTGTCTCTGCAAGGGCTTTGAAATTTGCTATATAACAAACTGCAAGAGCTATTCTGCAACCTGGTTTTTTGAGCTTGCATCCAGGCTCTGCCACTTCCCAGCTGTGTAATCAAGAACAAGATGCTTAACCTCTCCAAGCTTTAAACTTTCTTACCTGTAAAAATGGGATGGTGACAATATTACCTTGTAGGGGTTTTTGTAAGCATCCAATGAGTCGATCAATGCAAAGCGCTTAGAACAGTATCTACCACATAGTCCATGTTATGTGTCTACTGTTATTATTACTCCTGTTCTTGCTACTTTCATTAGTACAACCGCCTGTTTCCTCAGAATCAACCATAACCAGTAAGCAATGGCTAAGTTCTCTTCCCTGACATGATCAAGATTTCTGAGCACCTTCCCCGGCTTCTAAAAGGTGATTCTCTAAATCATCCACACATTAAGTCCATAGGCTGAGGGTGTCTGAATCTGTGTCCAATGGTTTTCCATTTAGAGTTTCTTCATCTGTAGGTTATACACCACCAACAGAGACAAAAACAAATTGGGCTTTATCCCAGTAGTTCTGGACTCTCTATTCCATCCCAAACAACCTGAGTGACATAATCCCCTCCCAGAGTAACATTATCTCACCGCCACAGTGAGATCGGCTTCGCCTGGGCCCCATGACAATTCCATGAAGCATGTAGTGTGGACATTACGATCTTCTCAATTTTACAGATGAGGAGAACACATTTCTAAGAGGTTAAGGGAGAACTGAATAAACTCATATAGCTCTTAACGTCAGAGCTGGAAATTTCCAGGTAGCCAGACACTAAATCCAGGGATCATGCTGGTCCCCCTGATCCTGACCCGATCTGTCGATGGCATGTTTCAGGCTGAGGATAGACAGGTGCTAGTGCCACACCTGGAAAAAAACACCTGTAACCACCTAAGGACAAAAGTCATCCTGACATGTACTGTGACTTTCCTCCCACTCTCCATTATAATCTCTGAAACTCCCAGTTGAGATGCCATGAATAACAATCCCGTTTATGCTCTTCTGAATTTTATATTTCATAGCAGACAAACATCAAATTCTATGACAGAGATTTCAAGGCACAACCATTGAGAAAAGTGTAGCAAATGTGTATAGCATGCTCTGATCGTAAAATAGGCAAATGTGCTAGTGATAGGCTAGGTGCAGACATATAACATATTTGAAATGCATCCAAAATCATCTGTAAGGAGATAGATCCAAATAGTTAATAGTGATTATTCTCAGGGAAGGAGAACTCAGAGACTGGTGAGGAAGAGGAAGTGTTTACTTTTATTCTTTAGCTTTCTTTATTGTTAATATTTTTAAAATCACAAATGTGTATTCAACTTGTTTTCCACTGAGAAAATTAACATAGTTTGGGAAAAATCTAGAACTCTATTAGAGCATGGGCACTGGGGTAGAATGACTGATGTGTTTTCTCAGCTGGCTGTTAAAAAAAAAATCTGATAATGGGGAGAGCAGGCATGAGTCTGACGAAAATTCCCCATTTTGGTACTCTGTAGAGTACCACAGCAGTATTTTCATCAAATGGATGGAAGCATAGGTTCCACGGAATAGTTCTGGAACTCTAAGCCAGAGTTCTATTGGAAAACAGCTCCTTTGGAAAAACTCACTGATATGTCATCTTTGTACCTGTGGACACAGATTGGGGAGGAAATTCTTTGTTCAGATTATGAGATTCTCCAGGAAGGAAGGCCATACACAAGAATAGTAGTGGGATATATAACTCTCACTTGGGAACAAACTGATTCGAGTAATTTTAGTTGTACCCATTTTTATGCAAATGTTCCACAATCCAAATTAGTCTCAGTGCACATCAATTCATTAAAGTTGATCTGATCAGACCTCCAGTGGGCATACTTTGCTACTCAAGTGTTTATGTTATAAAATACATTAAAAGTAATAAAATGATGCTTAAAATATTCTATCGTTCAGATTGTCACTATGAGCTCTCTCCAAAAACCCTAAATAATGTAGAATTTTCTAGATTACAGTACTGCTTTCTAGTTGCCATCCAAATGAATTTGACAACAAATTGAAAAAACAAAACAAAACAAAAAAAAGCTTTGACTTTTTCTCAGTCATTTTTGGGTTTCAAAAGGATAATGGAAACAATCCCAGAAATGACATACACAGGCAAGAATATTAAATAAACTTTAAGCAAAGGCTAATCTAAGAGCACTTAATAATGCACAAAATCTACCTGAGGGCAGAGGTCTCAGGAAACTGAAATGGGTAGCTGCTCCTTGGGAGAGAGCCCGGGGCAGTTGGCCACTAGAAGTCTTTCTTTCCCTTCATTCCAGGTGGCAACTGATGCTTCTTAGTGTGCAAGAGCAAAGTGGCAGGGCATTGGGACAATTTCTTCCCAGCATGGGCCTGGTTTCTCTCTCTCCACAGGAGGGGGATTCTTGAGACTGGAGGTTGATTGCAAAGAAACCCAGATATAGCCTCATACTGACAGGACACTTGAGATGTAGTACTGCTGCTTACACAGGGGCAATGAGCAATGCCAAGAGTATTTTTGCTCTGAGCAAGCACTGCCTCAAAGTCACAAAGCAGACTGGATGGAAAGCACTCTTGGTAGATGTGTTCAGAGCATCCCTTAACCCCAGCACAAGGCAAACTGCACTGAGGATTGCATATTTGGAGGCCAGTGTGTTTTTGAAGGAGGAAATAACAATGCTAATAACTTTGTGGATGCAACATCTGCTCATAATTAAAGGATAGAACCAAGAGGAAATAAAAAAAGTTTAAACTATATGAAAACATTCTGCTATAACCTGTTGACCTCCATTGACAAATTAAAAAAAAAAAGTCTTTGAAACTGTGCTATAGCCTGTCTAGGAACAGTCACTCATGTTCAAAGGTAATTTCTCATAGACCACTTATCCCCTCAAACCTCTACCTGTACACCATGTTTGCATTAGGGACTTGATTTATGGATTCCCACTCATTCGATGCAGAAGCTGACTTCCTGTTGCCTTGGTTACTTGGAGCTCAGTTCAAGGTTAAACTACTCCCAAATCAAAATCAGTGGCAGGCGCTGCATCCAGTGGCCAGGTTATTGACTGCCCCAGGATGCGAAAAGGTCAGAGACCAAAGCACTGTTTACTGCCTTCAGGGTGAGTCAATAGCTTCAATATTTCGATTCTGTTTCTTCCGAAGCAGTAGTTGCTGCTCAATTACCTCTTCCCCAGGTTGCTCAAGGTCACAGAGGTTGTGGAGGAAAAGCAGGGTCTATGGTGGCTGACTTTCCCAGGATCCCTTTAACGAGCTCTGTGACCTTCAATAATAAAAACCAGCCTTACCTTAGAGAAATTTGTATGTTGCTCTATGGTTTACAAAGCTAGTTATCTACTTTATTTCATTTTCTCCGTAGGGGAGAAAGCAAACAAAACCCCTTTATGGGATGGCTACTATTTACTTCCCTTTTGTAGACGAGAAAATGAAATGGAAATTCAGAGAGGTCATATAATTTATCTAAAATCACACAGCTGGTAAGATGTGGTAAGATCTAGATCCTCTGACTCCCAGTTGGGGTCTCATTCTGCATAGTCTCTTTGACATAAAGGAGCTGATGGAATCATCACTGAGGGATCATATGTAATTCATTTTGCAACATCTACTGCAGAGTACAGCATATCTCGCAGGTAGTATGTGATTAATATAGGCTTGTTGAACAGTTTAATTCATTTTTTAATTCTAAGATTTGCAAATGCAGCTATTTCCTGGTGGCAAAGCCTAGATTGGTGTGTAGGGAGAGGCTGACACCACTGGGAGAGTTAGTCCCGTTAGTCATCTCCTGGCTCCCTTTACACTGCAGAATGCAAGTTTTGGCATAGACTGGGAGTTATGTTATATTGAGCAGTTAGTGGTTTTAAATTTTGCAAAGAGCTTTGACATGCATTATGCTATTTGCCCCTCACAGCATCCCCATGGATGACAAGAGGCAGATGGTGAAACCCCCAAAGTGCAAATAAGGAAACAGAGGCACAGAGGACAAGGCAATTTGCCCAAGCTCACATATCACATGTGAGACAAAGCCATGCTGAAACCCCTGTCCTTGACTCAATTCACTGTTCTTCCTTTTCCCATAACACATTGACTTTTGGGTATACCAGTAAATGACATATTTTATACAAGACAAACTACTCTTGAAGACTTGATAATAATTCCCTTGCTAATATACTAGTTATCTATTCAGATTCTTCCATGCCCCCTTTTTTTTCTTGTTTGCAAATGAACTTCATGCATGGTAAGAAAGGGAATCTATGTTTTGGAAGAAAGTGAATCATGTAATAGATACCCTTAGGATTTCAAAAATAATATTTTTCTGTGCCCAAGTCAATAAAACATTTATTTTTGTTGCATCATCTTATTTATTAATTTGACAAATACTTATTGAACATCTACCATACCAGAGATATGGCATTGTTCAAAGCAGTTTAAATCCTTATTTTCTAAGAGTTACATCTTAATAATCTTTGCATAGCATAAGGGTAACTGTCACTTTTATAAGGGCAATAAAAGATCCTAAAGCACCTTTTTAATCATCAAAAAGGCAAAATCTGTGCTACTCATATGGCATCTTTAGGTAAATTAGAAAAAGTCAAACCATCCAAGTGAATATAGCCCCACAGATCTAGGGCTTAGCAAAGAGAGGGTACTTTTGGGCAAATTAGAAAAAGGCATGGCTTCCTGTGTGCCCAGGCATCCCCAGGGCTCATGGCTTCGGGACAGGAGAGTGAGCTGGATTTTAGTCTCATTTTCCCCCTGTGAACAGCAAACAACCTGCTCAATCAGAGATGGTGGCCCTATCAACATTTATTTTATGTCAAATGAATTTTACTTCATTCTAGGACCTTAAGAGATGACATTCTGGTAAGATTACTCTTAAGCAGAATGCTGTTCAATGAACCTAGAATCAATCATTTTGAAATCAATAACTATTTGACAGCTAACTTCCATGACAAAACTTGGAAGTTGTGATCTCTGTCTTCAAAGATATGGTTTTGAACTGGAGAGTGGTATAATACAGAAACACTTATGTGACTGATAAACCAAACAAGACAGGAAGCCAAATGAGTCCTCCACAAAATAGGAGGAAAATCAGGTCTCAGTGGGATCTGGGGTGATCGCCTGCTCATACATTTATTCATTCAACATTCATTAAGAAGCTATAAGTGCCAAGCACCATCAGGCCCCAGGAACTTGAATCCTCTCTGAATGGGGCCAACCATCCACTCAAGAGGCCAGACACAGGTACAAAAATCCCAGTCTCGAAAGTTGGTAGAATTCAATGATTTAAAGGAGAAGGAGGGCCTGCTAGGGCTGTGCAATGAACAAACCAAAAGCAGAAATAACAAGTCTTCTCTGTGCAGCTGAGAGAAGAATGCTCCGGATGAGCCGTAAAAAACAAATACTGAGATTATGTTGGGAAAGGGAAAAATGAAACCTACGTCTCTTTGTCAGGTAGAGTCAGTGCCTTTCTCTCACTTATTTCCTTCCCATCCTGAACATATCTCTGTAATAGGACTTATCTCTTGTTCTGTATTTATTTGCTCATTTATCTACCAATTCTTCGAGACAACTGCCAAATCCTAGAGGTTAGGAACCAGGTCTCACTTTCTTTAGTTCCCCAGCACCCTGCTTGGTAGACAGTAGGTACATAAAAATGTTGGATGGATGAATGGATGGACAAATAGAACACACATCTACTTTTCGAGATTCAAGTGTTGTAGGAAGCCACCTTAACTACTTTAGCCCACATGTTCATCTATTCTAAAGCTCTTTTTAAAGTATTAAATAGAATATACTATATTTTATACCCCAAAATACAGTAAATTTGTGAAGAATATATTCTCTGGAGTAATACTACTTGCTTTACTAGCTGTATAATTTTGGGCAAGTTTTATTAACTTTCCATGCCTCAGTTTCTTTCATCTGTTAAATGAGGTTGTTATGAGGACTAAAGAAGTTTATATATTGTTGTAAATAAAAAATTATGTCCCCCCTTCAAAGCTGTCCACATTCTAATTCCTACAACCTGTGAATATGTTATGTAACATGATAAAAGAGAATTAAGGTTGCAGATAGAATTAATCTTGCTAATCAGCTAACCTTAAGATAGGGAGAACATCCTTAATTATCCAGATTGTCATAATCTAATTACAAGGGTCAATTAAAGTAGTAGAAGAAGGCAGAAGAGAAGAGTCAGAGAGAAAGAGGTATTAAGATAGAAACAGGGTCAGAAAGATGCTCAATGTTGCGGGCTCTGAAGATGGCTCTAAAGATATAGTACTGTTGACACCTTAATTTTAGCTCAATAAGGCCCGGTTTGGACTTCTGACCTACATACAGTAGTGTAAGATAATACATTTGTGTTGTTTAAGCCACTAAGTTTGTTGAAATTTGTTATAGCAGCAAGAGAAACTAATACACATACAAAAACACTTACTAAGATGTCTAGTTATAGTAAGTACTCAATTGTGTTAACCATTATCATTTCTTAGCACTATATTGTCTTAGTACAAATTGTTTAATTTTAAACTAATTTCATATAAGATTTAAATTCCTCAGGAAGCAGAGACTTTATATTTTTTCTTGTATCTTCCCAGAAAAAGAATGACACAAAGAAACTATTCAATGAATACTTATAGTTAATAAATTGCATCAGGGAGAAATAATTTGTTAACATGAAAGTTAAGAGATTAAAACTGTGGGACATTGGGTTATTTATTGCACACTTCCCCACACATCGCACACTTGCTGGATGAACTTGGACAAGACTTGGAATCTAATTCTGCTTTGGTTTTCTCCTGATCAGAATCTATTCTAGCTCACTATTTTGATCCCAAGCTTAGATTCAGAGAAACCACTAAACAGTCTAATTAGTTATTGCCACTTTTAATTCAGAAGTACAGGAATGGGCTGAGAAGATAACATTTTTGTTCATTGGAACCTCACAGAGATTTACATTAGAGTATTTTACTGTATTCATTAAATTCTATTGATGTAAAAGTCAATTTCTCCTGATCCTACAGTGGAAAGTTCATGCCAGCTGAAAGGTGTTTCCTAGAAGTGCCCAATGATATCATCCAGAATGGAGACGTATCAGATATCAAAAGTGCAAAGAGACATCCTGAGTTAAAGGGTTTGATTTTTCTCAGACATCAGGTCCTATTCTTTGGGGTGAGGGGAGCACATATATATATACACAGAACAAATTTCATACCCAGCTTAGAGCTCATAGACACTTTTAAGTTCTGGTTATAATTCTTGCCTGCCTAAATTGACTCCAACACACACACACACACACACACACACACACACACACACAACCCACAGAAGGACAAAGGACAGATAGACCCAAACAAAATGCTGGTGTAGTTGCACCCATACTTAAAAAAAAAAAAATGGAGAGACAATAGGGTGGTATCAGTTCTTTGGAAAATCTAACAAAGGGATTTGCAAAAGGTATTAACAAGGGAAAATCCAATGCATACATATAATTAAAAACCAATGTAGTAGTACAATGCTCCAAGTATGCATTACATCCTTGGCAATCAGGTAGGTTAAGAATTTGTTACTGTAGTGTACACAAAGCACGATTTAGGCTATTTCTGAACACACAGAAGCTTCAACAAAATAAAATCAAGGTAGTTTAGAGTCCGAAGGAAACTAGTCCAGTTCTTCCTGGGCATCTGAGCCCCAGAAAGAGGATGTGATTTGCTGTGCCTAGTGTCACATGCAGAGGGTGGCAGAGACATGATTCCGACTCTGGTCACGTCAGACCAGCATGCTGGCTTGGTGCTAGAAGAGTTATATTCTGAGACTTCAGAGACCCAGTCTTCTTGCTCTCCTGGTGCATGCTTGTTATTCCACACTCACAGAGGGGATTAAAAAGAGACCAAGCCAAAAATGACAGATGTGATATAAGCTGTAGGACCATTGTCTCTGGAAAATTCTTCCCTAGATTCTTTCTAATGTGAAGGGCTTAGTAATCAATGCCAGTTCATACAAGCGTCTTTTGTAGCGTCTTCCTTTTTACCTCTGGAGCACGCAGTCGCGGAGCACATCTGCATGGTAATATGGGATCTCAGTGCTAACTGGGTCACCTTATTTGCATTTTGATTACTGCTTATTTAGAAGCCACATTGAGAAAAGAGCTTGATATCAGAAGCTTAGTGCATGTGTGTACATAAATATATGTATAAATAGATAAATGTGCATTTACCGCTTTGTAAAAATCAATCCAGTAGGTACTCATCTCTCAGGGACATATCTGTAGAAGTCTGGTCATGTATGGATATTGGGATTATGAATATGATTATGGAATCTAATTATTATTCTCCGCAAAATATCACTCACTGTATCTGGCTAAAGAAATCAATTTAGCATGTATCCCTCTTGTTCAGCAGTCATGTCTTTATGTATGGGAAAGTTGCATTGTTTAAAGAGCTTAATTAGTTGTCCTTTCCTCAAACCACTTACTTTATGTCACTACTTGAATTCATCCTATAGAATACAAACACATTGTGATCGTGTGCAGGCATGCACATGTAGACACAGAATGTGTGCTAGAAAATCTCTCCTCTTTGCAATGGAAGAAGAAAAAAAAATCACAGAAACTCAGACCCATCATTAGATAGATCTCCTAATCTTTATCTCTAGTAGTTCAGTCAGACGAGCTAATACCATGATGATGGCTTTGAAATCTCTTAGGAATTGGATGAGGAGAAGCGATAGTGATGAACTCCCAGCTAATAAACACAGAGTGCTTATTTCGGCAGAATGATCAATTTCTAGATGTCCTGAGGCTTGTCTGATACAGTTGATTTACTCATCCTCACTTACCTCACTAATAAAGCCAAAGTCCACCATCAGATTACAGAGGTGCTTGGGATTTCTTAAAGGGGCAGGAGAGAGCCAAGGGAACATTCATCACCTCCTTCTGAGCATCTCTCCCCGTCCACCGTCTTTGGAACCCCAGCTGCCTTCCTCGGCTGGTATTCCAGACTCAATAGACTTTGGGCGAGTACAGTAATACAGACAATTAATTTGTTATCTTGTTAGCGGAAATTTAATGCAATGATCTAAAGGAACTCTTACATATTGTGATAAACTTTAGTGCCTCCGGGCGGCTCCCCTCGCATTGGGCTCATTTCACATCTCATCCATTATGTAAATGAGGTTTGGAAATAGTTGAGTTTCACTAATGTAGCTCAACCCTGATGGATTGGAGAGAGTCAGTACTACTGAAACTAATGAGGTTAAATGCATCTCCCCATTTCTTTCTACTTGGTTGATTCTGCAAGCCCCTATTTAAGAAATGGATATAGTGTGTATGTTTTTTTTTTTTCCTTGAACCCTCTTTTAAGGTAATTTCACTGTTGCCTGGTCCCAAAGTGGTCCAAAGTAAGTTCAGTTTGGACGAGGCCCGGGCTGGTTACAACCACTGCATGGTGTGCAGAGCTAATGGACAACGTGCCATCACGCTAGTAGCAAGAGTGGTAATATAATTTAAGGCAAAAGGGAAGTATTTTAATAGTTACTGCATCTGAGGAGGTCTCTAGGTCTTCCAGAGAAGAGTGAAGTGAAATTTCCAGAAGTGGAGAGTGAGGATGAAGCACCCTTGCTGGGACTTGAGATCAAAGAGGAAAGTGTCATTTTCCTGCAGACGGGATGCTATTTTTTTTTTAAAAAAGGATAAGCATTTCAGGAGAAACAGGCTCAAACTATTCAGGGTCATGGAACCAGGGAGGTAAGTACAAGATGCCAGTTCAGAATCAAAAAATAAGATTTTATACTGGTATCTTGCCTCGTAGTCTTTGGAACTCCCATCTCTTGGCTTTTCAAATGAAATCCAGAGTGCAGAATTTCTTAGTCTTTATCCCTGTCTCAAGACATAAAAAACAGCCTGTGAAATATCGTAGTCTTTACTTTAAAAAGGGGTAGGGGTTGAGTGGAGGAAAGTACAGCAAAGACATGGAGACAGAAACACTTGGCGCAATAATCAGAATCCAAATATGTTAGCCAGTAATTGGGAAATGTGCCACTTACAAGAAAAGGTGTTTTCAGCTGGTGGAGAAGGCTGTCACCCTGGAGCCAGACAGTCTTTGGTTTAAATCCCAGCTCTGTCACTTAACTAGGTATTTGACCTTGTTCAAATGATTCAACCTCTCAAAGCTTCAGTTGCCTTATTTTTATCTTTTTTTTAGAAAAGTGTAATAAACATCCTACCTCAGAGTGCTATCATGAAGATTAAATGAGATAATGCCTATAAAATACTTAGCATAGTGGCTGGCACAGAGAATATGCCTGGAACAGGCCAACTAGTCCCAGGAACTTTGGATATTTAAAAGGTAATTAGGAAGGAAGCTACCACATGCCTGGCTGGAGGGCTTGTCATTTGTAGGAGAGGTTGCTGGCCAAGGAATTGGCCCATCTCTGCCATTCCAACTAACTTCTAACTCTCTGAAGGCTGGGACTCCAGTAAGCAAAGTTTTGTCAACTCCTAAATGTTCAACTGGGTGCTATATTCTCCATGAATTGTTGGTGGCTGACAATATGGAAGCAGTTTTGTTCATGTGCTAATTTATTCAGCAAAAGTTTCAGTGCCTACTATGAACACAGCAGCACCGTGTCCTTTGGGAGACCTTTAAAGTATAACAAACAGTCTAGTCTTTGGGTAGCTGAGCATCTAGTTGAAGAAATAAGATGCAGGAGCAAGAAATTTAAATAAAAATAACAATCTCCCCTGAGCTGAAAGGACCACCCACATTCCCTTCCATTGCACCTGGGACCATACTAGAGATTTATGGAGGTGATTTTAACGAGTATATATACTAGCACAATAGTTAAAAATGGAATTTATTTAATATATAGTTCAGATGTGACTATAAATAATTGACCTGGTTGACTAAGAATCAGAATTTATGTTAATGTAGATACCACAGTAAATGTAACAAGGTAACCAATGTGATAGTTTGTATGGAGAAGTAGCATTTCAAAGTGGTTACGAGAATGAGCTCTGAGCCCACATTCCCAGTGTTCAGATCACAGTTCTAGGTTATCTGAACCTGACTAAGTTATTTAACCTGCTTGTGCTTCAGTTTTCTTATCAATAATGGAATTAGTAATAGCCCCTATGCCCCAGGCTTAGATGTGAGGCTACAAGGATACATAGATAGATTTCTATCCTCAAAGTGCTGGAGCCAAACATGCAAATGCTAATTTTAGTACTGTGTGAGAAGGACCACAGGCCAGGATAAGAGCCAGGAGAACCAGAAAGATGAGTGACTTCCCTGTTGGGGCAGTAAGGACATCACTGAGGAGGTGATGCTTCACTTGGGTCTTAAACAATTTGGAAGTATTGACTGAAAGGAGGTGAAAGAAATTCCACAAAGAAAGAGCAGCAGGGACCAAGGCATGAAGCATAAGATAGTATGGTGCCTTTAGGGAAAGGCAAGTATTCCTGTGTAGCCAGAGTGTATATTTCCTAGCTCAATGCAACCTCAAACTCCTGGGCTCAAGCCATCCTCCTGCCTCAGCCTCCCTAGTAGCTGGGGAGTACAGGCATGCGCCACCATGCCCTGCTAATTTTCCTATTTTTTGTAGAGATGGGGTTGCACTCTTTTTCAGGCTGGTCTCAAACTCCTGACCTTTAACGATCCTCCCATCTTGGCCTCCCAGAGTGCTAGGATTATAGGCGTGAGCCACCGTGCCCGGCCCTGAGTTTCTTTATGGTCTCTAACTCCTTCTGATTCTGCATCCTGGGTAAACAGAAGAATTTTCTCTGCTCTTAAACAGTAGGGAAATCACCTGGCCATCCTATGGGAAGATCTGGGAACCAAATCCCAGAGGATTTGGGAAGCACTTCTATTTTTGAGAAGACAAAAGAGATTTCATTTCTTTCAGATAAACCAAATAAGTGCAACAGTTACTGGATGGAAAGGCCTAGAAAACCCAGTCAGGTCCAAGTTTCTCTGGGTGTTTCTGTCATGTAGGTGTGGGTGCCTCACGGTAACAGTGACTCAGGAAGGCATGCCCTAGAGCGACCTTACAGGGGAGCTACTTTTTAACGAAGTCCTTTTGGTTATTTCAGGACCAACTCACTGTCCATGGTTGCAGAACCAACAATTACACGCGTCACTTTTAATGTAAACCTTCCACAACCCCATGAGGTAGATAATACTAACTATATTTTATATATGTGAGGAGAATGAGGCTGAAGCATTAAAAAGCATGCAGGGTCTCACAACAACTAAATATTACCAGGAATTCTAACCCAAGGCTCTCTGTCAGGTGCTTTCCCTTAAACGGCTTTCCTCTGCCTGGCCTTTAGACATACAGGTTGACATTTTAGTGTCTGGACTCCAAAAAGTGGCAGAGAGAATGAGAGGTGTTTCTTGTGTGTGCCCTTTAGGTAAAGGTGTAGAAAAAGAATCCTTGTCAACAAATGGCTTGTGTCTTAATTCTGTTTAGTTAGCCCTGGGTTCAAGCAGGTAATGGCTTAATGTGGGATTAAGAAGTTGCAGAACCTGTTGAAGAGAAGCTAATGCTGCTTGAATGTGCAATTAGGTCACAACTACGGAAAGTCTCCAGGAACTCAGAGCTAAGAAATAACTGTCAGGTTTGACACGAACCTGAGAATTAAGCTTCCCTAAGAGAAAAAAAAGGAGTTTGAAATCAGGATTCAGGGAGCAAATGAAATGGCCAAGGAGTGCCAGTGAAGCAAATCCAAGACTTTTAAAAAGATTTTTAAAAATTGCTTCACCAAAAAAAAAAAAAAAAAAAAAAATGATCAGTATGTGAAGCAATGTATATGTTAATTAGCTCAATTTAGCCATTCCACAATGTATTCATGTTTCAAAACAACATGCTGTACAGGATAAATATATACAATTTTTATTTGTCTAGTAACAAAAAAAAAAAATCCCCTGACCGTATTTCCCAAACCTGGAAATTATTACGTTTTCTAACTAATAAACCTGACAGTAAAACATTATTTTTCCAGCCTTGGTTATGTAATAAATGGAATGTGTTTGTTTTTATAAGCACCATTTTTAAAATAATCAAAGTTATCTGAGGGCAGCTCTTCCTCAAGCCAGGGCTTGGCCTGAAGGACCTGTAGCACAGGGACACTGGGTCCTAGGCTTGGACAGCAGGAGGCTCCAACTCTCCAGTGGAGCCTGTTATTGAAGAGCACCAGGAGAGGCAACGCGTTCATGCTCCCAGAGCACCGTCTCCATCATCCTGGGTCACTTTCTGCTCATTCCTAGAAGCGGCAGGTGACCACCCTTGCTCAGGACTTCCACATCCTTGATATTGCAGAGAGCACCTGCCTACACCATAGCTCTGTCAAGTTTGCTTACATTAAGTTTAATCCTTGGCTATACGTATCAGATACATCTTCAACCACTGCCCTGCTTTGGGCAGAAACATTAACTTAAGCCTTAGATACCTTGTCTGTAAAATCGGAATAAAAAGAGATAACTTAAGGAATTTGCTGTGAGGCTTAAATGAAGGGAAACTCTATTCAGGATCTAATACACCACCTGGGTCCTAATAGGCATGCTGTGATTAACATCAATATCATTCCATAAAGTAATCTTGACTTTCCAATATGATCATTAGGAGGTTGAGAAAAAGATTCTGTGTCCCATATTTCTCATGTGTCTCCAACAGTGTCCACCCAGCAAAGGGCTAGCAATAGATCACGTGATCAACAAACCCGTGTGGAATGGAAGTGACCCCGTGTTTGTAACGGGCATGCTGAGAACAGCTCAACACCCACAGAACCACGCCACTAACACTCCTATCTGAAGTGGAAACAAGATGGTATTTTTTCCCAGTCTACACAAGAAATATTTTACAATTCTATAAATATTATAAATAAGAGGATGCAATTTTTATGATGTGAGAAGTCACAGCAGAAATAGAGGCTATTTATTATTCCATTTCAAGAAAGCGAAAAACAGAGGAGCTGTTTCACTGTGTCTTTAATTCTGAAATTCTATGGGGTAAAACACGGTAAGGGAGAACCACTCAGTATCTGTAGCCCAGATGCCAGAATCACAGAATGTCAGGGCCAGACAGGATCACTTAGTGGATTCCATCATTCCACTGATGAGGACACTGAGGGTCCCAGAAGTCACACTGCACTGTTGGTGAAGTTGTCCCACCCTGGGTCTCCAGACCCTGGTCGTCTTCGCCACTCACTAAGATCAGCCAGACCTTTCGTGTGGTTTTCCTGCCCAGGTTCCTGACTTTGCAGTTTCTTTGTTTATTTTGCCTAATGATTGTGAAGGTCCCATTAAGGAATGCTCTAAAGTGAGGTGGGGATGGAGTGTTGCAGGCAGACCCTTGCGGAACACTCTGTGATTTGCTTTTGATAGTAATCCCAAAAGAGGAGACACACAGGGGCTTCTGACATCAATAAAAGTCACTCGTAATAATGGGAGAGATCAGACGACGGTTTGTTCCTTAAAAGAAGAAAAATAGGTGGTGGTGTCCCTTCATGACAAGGCAGCCTTGGTCCGCATATTGATAAATGGGGCCTTTACAGCCACCTCTTTGTCTCTGTCACCAGTGGGAAACCAAGTCCCAGGCCCCAAAATTGCCCCTCCCACAATGGTCTCCTCCTCTTGAGGGGGTTCTCAGATGGCAACCCATAATAGACCTAAGTGTTCATTTTGGGCACAGAACTTTGGAGTTGCACGTTCTTGGAGCATCTTCCTGCAGCAAGAAAAGGCTGGACCACCCAAAGGGACACATGTTGCAGATGGCACAGTTTTACCTTACATGGGCCATGTTTCCTGGAGGTGGGTGCCTGGAGCCTGCTGCTGGCCCAGCTCGTTGTCCTCCTACTCTCTGAGAAAGTGTGCCATGCCCCACTACCTTGGTCTGTGTTCCTCTTCCTGTTTTTTTCCTACTTCTCCAAAGCTGGGAGCACTGGCTGTGTGTTTGTGAAAATCAATTCCCAGTCCTTTTATCTCCACATCAGGCCCCCATAGCCAGCTGTTTTTATATGGAAGTCCCCACTGGCTGGGCCTGGTCTAGTGACCATTTGCAAGAAAACAAAGGAAGAGAAAAAAAGGCTGATGATGGCAATTTTGGGAGGTGAGTCTAGCAATTCCAACAGAGAGGGAAAAAATTAAAAGATGGCATTTCCAAGCAGCCGTGAAAAGAGACAGGAATCCTTCCTCTTCTTGAACAATAAAGGCTCCTGCTAATTTTAACCAGAGTCGCCTCTGGAAAACCTGCAGTTGACTGTGAGTCACTGGCCCTCCAGGGAATAGGAGGTGGGGAGGTGGGGGCGGGGTGGGAGCTCTGTGTCTCTGTGTGTGTGTGTGTGTGTGTGTGTGTGTGTGTGTGTGTGTGTGCGCGCGCGCGTGCACACCAGTGTGTATAATCTCACAGTGCCCAGAGCCCTGGAGATCCTGGAACACTTCAGTAGCACAGGCCAGATTCATTAAAAACCCTGGCTACAGGCCAGCAGTTAAAATTGAAGCAGCATATTTATTGCATTTTGTTCAAATAAATCTGAAAACGTGTGAATCATATTCCTTGGAGAGATTGGGAGAAGAAGTAAACAACATCAGGCTAATACTTACAAGCCGTGGCGGAGAGAGAACAAAGATACAGAAGGTTCCGCCTCGACAGGAACTCTGCGAGATGCTCACCCTTCCTAGGTGGGGGCTGGCGGGGCCACACTCTCCCACCACTTTCCCTGTGGGCTCGATTCTAGACTTGGTGTCACTTCAGGGCACAGGCTCTGCCCTCTGCCCTGGGTTTCTCAGCTGCACTCTGGCTGATTCCACTCTGCTTGGCGGGGGTGTTGTCTCCTAGATGCTGTGGCTGCCATCCTGCTTTCTAATGGCAGCTGCAGAAATTAGATTCAATTATAGGTTTTCCTAAAATAGTATATAAGGGAAAATCTCCCTCCCTCCACTCCCACTAGCCCAGTTCATATGAAACTCGGCAAGAGCTCAAACTAATTATGTGCCTCTACAAAGCAAAATAAAGTAGCTGGTCAGTTATGTGGGCTGTATTTTCTTTTGTTGCTTGATATTTTTCAGTAATGCTCAAAGAGATCATCTGTGTAGGGGGTAACCCCCTTGTGGGCGGAGATTGTGGATGGGAATTTTGGCCTCAGTTTCTTTAAGTGTAAAATGATAATAATTCCTCTCATACAATCGTTACGAGGACTGACTGAATGAGATGTCTTATAAAAGCACCTAACATAAGAATGTAATATCCCCATGACTAAATGTCAAATCTCTTTTCTTTCTCCCTATTAAAGAGATGATTTATGGACATACATATGTAATACTTGTGATCCATTTCTCTCTGTTCAACCCAAGATTGTTTCTATAACATAATTTTACCAACTGACTCCCCCCGCCGTTGCCCTAATTATCCATGTGCTTGTTGGTGTGAAACATTGATAAAGGTAGATTAACAGGTATGAAGTGTGCTCTAACATTCTTATCTTACTTTACACACACAGGGTTGCTTCTGCATCTTCAAAAGCCCTCTGACCTTCTGCCAATTTTAACAGGCCTGGGGCATGGGTGGGGTGTTGTACAGCATGCTGATGGTGTCAGTGTGTGTGTGTTATATTTTAAGGCCTTGGGAAAGGTAAAATTGCTTCTAAGCACCTTATATCTATTAACTGAGGTTAGGTTCTTAGGTAAATGTTTCATGGTGATAGAGGTGAAGGTAGATCAAAACCTAGGCACCAGTTGCCAATCTACAGGTCTGGTAAAGACAGCAGGTTTCTCAATTAGGGCCAAACTGTGAGATCATCTGACACACCCAATGGAACAACTCATCTAGCTCAGACCCCTAAGAGTAGAAAGTGGAAATGACTCTTGAAAGGTTGGTCTTATTCTAGCATCTTGTTGAGACTCACCCTCTTTCTCCCTGGCCAGGTCTGGGGACATTTCTTTCTACTTCTTATGCCCTGGACCCTGTAAAACCTGTGGGAATTGCTCTAACCCCTAGGAACATCCTCCCCAGGCCCTGGAAGGCTCAACACCCACCAGGGAATCCCTGATGCCAAGGCAGAGAGGACAGAGCAGGTGCCCCATTGGTGCCTACAGCATGCATCCCAGCTCTTGAAACTCTATCTCGCAACCGTGCTGATAATAGTAATAACCAGTACTTAAACCACGGGTGTGCTGTGCTGAGACACTCTCCATGCCCTTTACATGTGTTATCTCATTTCATATTTACAGCAAGCCTATTTGTTGGGGCGTTATACTCATCTCTATTTACTAGAGGAGAAAACTGAGGCACAGAAAGGGTAATTCACTCTTTATTACCATAACTAGTAGGTGACAGTCACAATTTGAATGCATGCAAACTGGAGACAAAGTCTTAACCACTAAGCAATGCCATACGGTCCTGGTTTGTTGACCCTGTCAAGAATTACACACTAGGTTCCCTCTACGTTTTGTTCCCTAAGTGTGTGCCAGGAAGAACTTCAGTAAGCCATCACTAGACCAGATGGTAACAGGAAGGTAAACAAAGTTTCCCAGTTAAACAAGAGCATATTTATTAATTTATTTTAATCTATACTAACCTTTCTTTGGTTGCACGGGCTTAAATTGACATGTGTTGCCCTTGTCCTACAGTAGGACACAACTGGATTATTTTCCTGTGATGGTGGACGGGCACTGAGCCACCACATATACTCGTCCCTCCTTTGCTCCTTCCCTGCAGGACGGCAGGTCAGAGCTAGGGGACGACTCTGTGGCCAGTGAAGCAGAGCAGAGCAGAGCAGAGCTAACTGGGTGGCATGAGCTGAACCCCCTTCCTCTGAGCCTTTTATATCTCTGCCTTCTTGCCGTGGACCACGGGAACTTCAGCTGTTTCTTAACGGACAGCCACAGGCTGCTTCACCAACTCCCCAGCCTCCACTCTGGCTGCTGGTTGTACAGCAGACACTGGCTTTCCACAGCCCTCCCACCTTGGAGAGTTTGAGTCCCAAAGCTCAATGATTCATTTTGCTGTACTCTCTCGGAATTCAGGAAAAAAAAAATTCTGCCAAACATCATTTGCTTGTTGAATGAAAGAATGAATGGATTATTGAATTAAGGCAGAACCTGAGAAGAAACCAAGTTGTTTAAACACATCTGTGTATTCCCAAGTGTCTTGGATACCACATGCCTTTTCCTGAAAGCAAATTTAAAAACAAAGTGGGGAGAAACCTGGTGGGTGAGTTTTGTCTGTCAACCACAACCATTACAGCTTCAGACTTCACGGCGGGGTTGGGGATGCCTGAGGACTGACATGGGGCAAGGCAAGGCCACTCGTGGCTGCTGCTCAAAAACAATCAGATCCTGCCCTAAGTCGTCTGCGTCTAACAGGACTCCAGCTCTGGGAACAGGCATCTCAAAACTCCTGCGGGGCTGAGGCAAAAAGATTTTCGTAGCACCACTCGCCAAGTGGGCAATGAGAAGCAGAGCAGTTCGGTAGGGTGGAAGGCCAAAGGGGTGAGCTCTGGGCCTCCCCAAGTCATCTTGGCCACTATGAATGATGGGAGGGTGGGGACACTGTGGCTGGCACCCACCCAGAATCCTACTTTCTACTGTGCAGACACTCATGGGACTCTGGAACCCAGAGGCTGGGTGAGGAGGTGGTGAGCTTGACAGAAGCCATCACTCTGCCTTTCATAAGTACCAACCCTCCTCCTGCCACCATCCAGAATTGCAGGATCAAGTGTATTAATCGTGTTTTTATTTTCTATATCTCATAATGCTTTGACCTCTGGGTCCTTGTAGACTCTGGAGAGCCTGCCCTTCCCAAGGCTAGATAGTTCCTAGAGATAGCAAAGGACATCCTTGAGAGTGCACCTTGCAAACCAACCAGCCCAGAGCCACACCTGCCGACCACCTCCCTGATGAGGCTCCCACAGTTTAAGCCACTGTCCCTCTGCTGTAATATCACCCTAGGGCCAGGTACCAGGAAACCAGGGGCAAATTCTACACCCTGGAGCCCACTGAAATTATTCCAACTAGCCAATCCTGAATCTGCCTACTCAGCCTTGCCTGGTTCTTTCAACAAAAAACCCACAATAAACGTTTGTGTCCACACTTTCCCTGCATCCCTCTGCCCCCTGACTGACCTGGCTCTTCCCCATGTGGCCCTGCATGATGTGCCATGCCTCCCGTTCCTAGGGATCTGGGAGTATAAAAACTTCTCCTTTCATGACAGTCATTCCTATCTGCACCTCCCACTACCTGTGATTGAAACCAGTCCTGGGTGCATTGTATCTTACTAAGACTCATGTCTGCCCCTCCTCAACTCCCCTGGGTCAAGGTTGGAGACTTACAAAGGAATCACTCTTCTACCATTTCTTGAGCCCTTAATATAACCTAGGATCTTTGTTTTTTTAATTTTATATTCAGATCTTTATTTTACAGGGACCTTTATTTTTAAAAAACCTTTCAGGTGTTTCTAGAAACATCATCATCAACAACCACAACAACAAGCACCAACAGGTAAAAAGCTTTACTATGAGCTGGACATTTCCTATGGATGATTTTCTTTAATTCACACAATCTCCATCTGCTATCTTCAAAGACTGATTGTCCAAGATGGTACTCCTGGTCAGAGGTGGCATTCAGACCTAGGGGTCTTGACTCCCAAGAGAGCACAAAGAGCCAGTGTGCATTGTAGGGCAGCCACACCTGGGAAGCAGGTATCAGAAGACCACTGAGACTAATGTGCACAACTCTAGCACAGTGCAACGTCAAGCCTGTTTGCAAACTGGCTTTTGGGCAGTGGACTATTTGTTACCTGGCCCTGGGAGAAAGAGAGGTTGCATCTGTGTGCAAATCAATTATGACACTATGCATACTGTTTAGCTCAGTGTTTTGTTTTGTTTTGTTTCCTCTAATGAGACTTTGTGGATGAAGGAAGCAGTGTAGTGATTTCCACTAATGCATCATTTCCTGGTCTCGCTCTTCTGGATCAGCACTTTGAACACAATCCCTGCTACAAGATGGCATAGGTTGCCCTGCACCCTCTGAGGCCCTGGGCCTGCTGCTCTGAGAATTCCTGCACTAGACAGGAGAACTGTCTAGATGATCTTGTTGGTTTGTTTGTTTAATCATTGACCAGATCTCCAGGGGTCACCCCAGGTCCAACACAGTGTTGCACACCAGTGTCACAACACACATCCCTGGAGTACCTGTCGCTTCCCCGCTAGAAGTCTATGATTCTAACTGCATCGTCCTGTTCCAATCAAATCAGAATCATCATTTGTGATTTATGTTTTCACATGCTTATATCTTATTTACCCTTAACAGATTGTAGACTCTTTAATCCTAGAACTGTGCTGCGTATTTCTTTGGCATCCCAGAGCATCCATATCAGTAAATTGTTTGATTTCACTTGATCACATGGATTATGCCTTCTTACTGAATGTCATATGTAATCCTATCTTAATTTTATACAGTTATAAAATTATCATTTGCCTCTTAGAATTAAAGCTTTGCTTTCCTTTAGACCCCGATATAAGCCAGCCGTGACCTTGAGAAATTACTTAAGCCCCTTAAGCCTGAATTTTCTCATCTGTAAATGTTAGTAGTGCCCAACTCTATAAGGTTGTTGTGAGGGATAAATAAAGAATGACTATGTATTTATAAATGCACAGTATTTAGCACAATGTCTGGCACACAGTATTTGCTAGTATCATTGTTACTACTTTCAGTTAGCTGTGAATTAAGAGAGAGGGGAGGAATTCTAGAAACCATTTTCTAGTAACCCCCATAAGAATCATCATTGGTGACATGCTGTCTCAGCACTCTATTTTGGAAAAACTTCTGGGCTGCCTTCCTGTGTGCTTAGTTATTTATTTAAGTAATGTATACACATTTTAACACCTACCTAAACCAAAAAAAAATGGCATGACACATATCACCGTCAAGTTCCTAAAAAGTTAATGAGAAAAGCTATGGGAAGCAAGTGTGTGTGTGTGTGTGTGTGTGTGTGTGTATGTGTACATAGGTAATTTGGGGATTATTAGCTTTTATGAATTTTGCAGGCCCAGGCTTCTTCCTATCTTGAGAAGCATTGGAAGTTAACAGCCCCCCAGAGTATGAATTTACCGATATGATGGGGGCAAAAGCATCAGCTGGTCTTTAATCGAGGTGCTTTTGGGTCCAGGAGTTAAGCCACCCTTGATGTCTGACTTAGCCTGAACCTCCAGGAGCAACAGAAGTTCATGCCAAGACAAGCACTGGGGTGTGTGGGGTGTGGGGTAGAAGCAGATGGAGATGGGGCCTGCGTGCAGGGGAGCGCCTGGAGGAGGGGGGCATGGTGCAGAGGAGGAGATGCTTCTGTAACTCAGGGTTTCTCCTTTCCTCTTCCCCGCCATGCTCAGTAACAGAGCCTCCCAGGCGGAGGACTGTGGTTAACAGGCATTGATCTGTGTACCAAAGGCAAGACCACAACGGATCAGAGGAAAGGACATGTGATTAAACAGTTCGCTGCCAACTGGAAACAAAAACACAGGGCTAGCAGGAGGCATGAGTAGCATGTGAGATTGGAAAGGAAGAGGCACTAGGACTCAGAAGACCTGATTTGGGTAATTTGGGGTCCCAGCTCCATATGACATGGTGTTCATCCAGGAGGGTCACTCTCTGGGCCTTGGTTTACACAACAGACAGAGCAGGTTAGCAATTCCTAATCTATGCCTCTCATTATCTCGCAGAGAGACCAAATGAGATCCTAGATGTGAACCTTTCTGCAAAACATACAAATGCAGACTTGAATTATCATGTGGCTGGAAGCAATGCCCTCTTGGAGCTATAAACACATTGGCCAAGGACCTGAGCAAACCTACGAAAGATAATAAATTGGACTGAATGATGACAACAAAAATGAAAGAAAAACCCCTCAAACAAAAAACAACAAGCATGTTACAATCTTCCATACCCTCTAAAAGCCACTGCCACTGCTGAACCTCCCACTGAGGTTATATTATGCCCCATAAAAACCAGCGCAATCATTATCTTCCCACCGCGGGGGGACACAGCTCCGCTCTGCGCTTCAGGCCACAGGCATCTGAGATGGAGGCCGTTTCTCCAAGGCAGAGCTGCTAACCTGGCGTACACCTGGGTTGCCACGGGGAACCTGGCAGCCAGCACCTGCCACTGCAGCTGCAGCCCGAGCTTCCCTGTTGGCAAACACCAAAAAGCATTTTGTGAGGTTGGCTGCGGCGCCCAGGGCTAAGAGTGAAACTTCTTCCGGTGCCCTGTAGGTGCGGCTGGCGGCTGGGTGGGAACACACTGCTTCCTGCGTCTTCCCATCTGAGAACATGGCTTCTGAGGAGCCCTCATTAAAAGGCACGTTGCCACCACTGTGCAAGGGGGCAGTCGCCTCCCCAGACCCCTCCGTTTTCTATCTGTGGAAGCCAGCACCGGAGGGGGGTGCCACATCCTGCCCCGCAGCCAAGGGGACACTAGCTGTTCTGTGGCCTTGCCTTCACTCCTCCGCCGCCAGAACTGTTGGAAACACATAACTCCAAAGCCTACCTGGGCAGCAAGGAAGGAGGGTGGGCCTGGCTTCCTCCTCCCCACCTGGCTGGCTCGGTTGGTGCTGACTACCATGCCCATTCCAGGGGTTGGGGACTGCTATGGTCAGCTTACAGGGCAGTCAGAGCCTTGCCTTCAGCCAGACGAAAGAGAACCCAGGAGGAGTTCTGGGATTTATTTTTGCTCCCCTCCTTCATATCTTAAGATGTGCATGTTTGTTCCCATTTCTCTGAAGAGGAAAAAGGAGGCTTAGATACCTCAGCTATTTTGTCTGAGGTCAGAGCTAGTAAATAGTTGGACCCTGAAGTAGTAACTTGGTCTGTCAAACTCCAAAGTCTTTTTTCTTTCAACCTCTGCAAGCCTTATGTTTTTGCTTTGTTTGTGTTTTGTGTTTGTGAGAGAGGAAGAGGATGGGAACTTTTGCATTATTACTTCCCTGAGAACAGATCCTGGGCTGCACTTCCTGGAAATAACCTCTGGATTTAATCCCGATATGTGGAAGGGGGAAGAGACACCGATCTTAGAGTAACCTTTCTGTCAGACCCCTGAAGAACATATTAATACCTGCTCTCTGATGAAGATTACACATCATTTCAAAACCAGGCTCCTGACCTGACCCGTCAGGACCCCTGTGAGTTGTCACTGAGACTTTATACCCACTTACTCAACACCCAAGAGGTGAGTGTACAAGACCGCTTGTCCCCGAGGGACAAGATAGAGTTTGGTTTATGCTACTCACACCACGAGAAAGAGAGGGAAAATCAAACACTGATGTCCAGAGGGCTATCCTGAGCTCTCTGAACCTTCCTCTTGTGTATACAAACCGAAGGGCTAAGGATTTCTCAGGAGTTCATGGAAGGCATCGGGGACAGGCTGAGACAATATGAAGACTGGCTTTGGTAGCTGGGCCCTTTGAAGGAACCCTTGCCCAGCCTCGGGAGGTTCTGGAGGCATGTCTGGAGCACTCCTGCTTTGGGCAAATGTCTGCCTTCTGTGACTTCTAGGACATGGACTGACAGATCCCCTGGGACCCTGTGTAGTCCAGCCATGGTTCAGCCTGCTTGCTTTGTTCATCCTTAGAATAGCTTCAAAGGTTACTGGGTCACGTTAGGTTCAAGAAATAGTTTGGCCTTAATAAAGAGACAAAATATGGCCAGTTGACTCAATTTTGAAGAGAGAATTTCTCATTTTTGAGTATTTCTAAGTATCGATATTTCCAGATAAATGTGCGAATAAGTCCTAACGAAGGTAGGAAAAATGGTAAATGGAAAAAAAAAAAATCACAGCTATGAGGTGGGAAAGACTGGATGGGAGAGATCAGGACCAGGAGACCATGTCCTGGTGCAAAGGATTTATGTAGGTCCATCATGGAAGACGGTTGGCAAGAAATGCAGAACATCATTTGAGGCCTCATAGGCTGTCTCTGAGAAGGCTCTCAGGAGCCTATGGAAGTTTTCAAACAAGAGAATAATCATCAAAGTGAAGCTTTAAGCATTACTGGAGATCTTTTGTTTTATCTCAACAAGCCCTCAAAATATGTATTGTTTTATAACAAACATATTTAGAGAAAGACAGAACAAGACAAATTAAAAGTAACAACACATCTAATATAGTGCTTCACTGCACAGGATAAATTAAAGAGATAAAAATAACAATTGCACAGTGAATAAGATACATTGACTGTGACCAGCTGGAACTGGAAACTGAGTCAGAGAGAGACGTGGGGCAGGAATGAGTTGACTGGGGCTGGAATAATAACTCTTCCACTGATGGCCTGGTTGGGTCCCAGAGTTTCCCAACTTTGCAGTTTATATAGCAAGAAGGTTTATAACTGGGGCAAGTGGGCATTATTTGACAGAACTTCTTAAATGACAGTCTCCCACCGACCAGCCTTCTGCAACTCCACCAAAGATCATATATTTGTGGCTCCACATGGCACTTCTGATTAACCAACAAACTTATTATGTGCTGCACAGCAAACATTGTGCATAAGGCCACGGGAATATAGGACCATTTCTGCCCTCAAGACCTTATGCTTTAGTTGCTATTGTGGGCTAAACTGTAAGCCTCCCCAAAAGATATGTGGAGTTCTAACCCCCAGTACCTCAGATTGTCACCTTATGTGGAAAGAGAGTCTTTATAGAGGTGGTCAGGTTAAAATGAGGCGTTAAAGGTGGGCCTTAATTTAATGACTTGTGTCTTTACTAAAAGAGAAAACTGGGACAGAGATGTGGACACAGGGAGAATGCCATGTGAAATGAAGGCAGAGTTAGGGGTGATGCACCTTCTAGCCAAAGAATGCCAGAGAAGGCCAGCAAAACACCAAATGCAATGGTAGCAGCGTGGAACAGAGTCTCTAACTCCTAAGAAGGAACCAATCTTGCACACACCTTGATCTTGGACTTCCAGCCTCCAGAACTGCAAGACGATACATTTCTGTGGTTTAAGCCCCCCAGCTTGCGGGACTTTGTATGGTAGCCCTAGTACACTAATACAGTTGCAGAGACTCTGAACTAGGCTATAGGAGCAATTAAAGAACAAGTTAGTAGGGACAGATATATATTAAGTAGGGATGCTGTGTGAAGGGGGAAATATGCTGATTAAGAAAGTTTTTAGGACTTCACGGAGGAGGGAGGACTCGAATCAGGCCTTGAATAGCTTTCAAAGCTTATTCCTTGAGTTGGTGAGTTTGCAAGTGGTTTTGTACTCTGTGCTCTCCAGCCACTGTCATGGAGCCTGCAAAGCTTTCCCTGAGTCTTATTTCATGCCTGCTCTTTATATAAAGTCCTCAGCTCAGATCCAATGCATACTTTCTGGGTGCACTTAGAAATTCTTTCCCAATTTTAAGAATCTTTTGGTCCTATGATCCTCTGACCATATTACAGCCGTTATCCTAGGTCCACTTTGCGGCTGGCAGGTAGAATATTCTTGTGCTCAGTTTCCCATCAGAGAAAAAACTACTGCATCTCCTTTCACTTACCTTATGGGGAGCCTAAGAATGGTTTGAAAAGCACTCTAATTTGGGGGATTTTTAAGGGTTAACCATCAAAATTTTTGTTTTGTTTATTAATTTTTATTTAGTAAAACTCCAAGGGAACAAAACATGACTAATTAGTATACTGACATTGTATATTCTTACTATACCTTATTTTTCTTGTGTAGTGATGATGGCTGGTGCCTATCTTGTCATATATTGGTTTCATTCCTTCGCTAAGATACTGTGGCAAACCCTTACAGGACTTTGCAGGTCACTGAGCTTTTCCTACTCAGTGGACCTGTTTTAAAATAATAATCACAGTCCATGAAATTCCTTTGTCCCATACCAGCTATATTCCTGGGATGTTCCCTGACCATGATGGAGGAGAAGCTTAGCAGGATTGCTCCCAACATCAATTAATGATGTCTTAAAAATGACATTGGGTGAGAACTGAAAAGAGAAAATCATTCTCTAATCTCAGCAGAAAGGCCAGGGATTGAGCTTTACAGTTCAGAAACTCTGCAGGGTCCAGCAGCAGAGAGAAATAAGCTCTCACCCTTGAGTGAAGCTTGTGATTTCACTGCCTGGGCATGTAAAAAAATCTGTTATGAGCCGGGGGCACTGGGCCTGGGGCAGCTGCTCC
The DNA here is from genome assembly GCA_963574885.1 of Lepilemur ruficaudatus. Taxonomy (NCBI): domain Eukaryota; kingdom Metazoa; phylum Chordata; class Mammalia; order Primates; family Lepilemuridae; genus Lepilemur; species Lepilemur ruficaudatus. The sequence continues at coordinate 90,190 of CAUYRT010020553.1, forward strand.
CTCTGCCTACTGGATGGAAGTGTGGTGAGATGGCGGTGAGATGGGCACCAGGTTAGACCTCAGGAGACCTGATCCTGATGCTGTGCTTTCTTTATTTGTCTGGAGAAATACCTGAATTCTTGTAATTTCTGTTTCCTCCCAGGTAAGATAATCAGAAGAGTCTTTTCCTTTCTAATAGTCTTTGATTCTATAACGGGCAGTTGGTTACAGAATAGAGAGTGCAAATTGCAAAGACATGGATAGTAGAAATGCTGTGTCTTCTGCACACTGCATGTGAAAGGATGCACCATGCCCAGGCTACGGCGAGGCTGATCCTCACACCAAACATTGGTGCAGAACAGATGAATTTGGGATGCCAAGGGCAATAGCTACTTGGGGCATTCCTGTTTTCATGGCATGAATTGAAGAGAACCACAATAATTGGCCCCTGTACTAAATCTTGCTCAAAGAAGGCAGGTGTGTAGATGATATCTTGCCAGGGCTATGTTCACACTTATGCCATATGTTGCCTTGATTTCCACCAGGTGAGATTTGTTCTGGTTTTTCCACTTCAGCACTCTTGACATTTAGATCAGATAATTCTTTGTGATAGGGAGGAGAGAAGAGCTGTCCCGTGCCTTGTAGGATGTTTAACAGCATCCCTGGCCTCTACTTACTAGATGCCTGTAGAAACCTCCACTTAGTTGTGATAAAAATGTCTCTACACATTGACAAATGTCTCCTGGGGGCGGGTAATGATCCCCAGGTGAGCATTATTGCTCTAGGGGGATATTATCTTAAGGAAGGACTGCCCATGCCCAAATCATAGAGCACCATGTTAAGAAATGTCACCCCTCTTGAATTTTAAAACAGAGCTACTGCATTAGACTCCTGAGGTCAACAGGTATTTGAGTGCCTATGCAAGCAGACCTTGTGAAAATTTAAGAAAAGTGACTTTCAGATTGCTGCTGTTTTTGCTTTCTCATGACATCACTATTTTTCCAGCATCTAAGGTGGGAAGGGAAGTGTGGTCTTTTGTTGGGCTCACATGAGGATGGTTTGACTGTAGGGATGTAGATAGGCTAGTCACCTCTTCACGCATACAGCAGGAAGCACTTCCTGTGAGGCTGTGTCCAGAGCAGACACTGCCCACGCAGCTGGTTCACGGTGGTGCTGGGTTGCATAGACTGCAGACTAATCACGCTCTTTGAATAGGACAAAGGCCACTGAGTAGGCCTGCATTCACACACGTAAATGAGTAGTAATGGAAGGGAGTCATCGCAGAAAGCAAATTACTCATTCTGAAGATACTGACATTGTTCAAATACTGCTTGACCATTAAAACCCAACTGCAAGCCAATCAATAAACTCAGCCTCGGGAACCAGTGATAATCACAGACTGGGAACTGATTCACTAGTATTGTCACAGGTAATTCTTGAAAGCATATATATTTTTGGAAGTATATTCTCTGTATTTTCAGAAGATGAAGATTTTCCCTGATTGAGAACACTTAAAAGAACATGTACCAAAGTCTCTACAGACCATTCCAGAAATATTCCAAAGTACTTTAAGCAATGGCAGCTTTGTGGAATGTGATGTATCCTCCCAAGACAAGAACATATTCATTGGGTTTGGTACATATCAGTATATTTCTTAAATGGATTAATCTCATTACTTGATATGAATATCTCATATTTATTAAGGTAGTCAGCCCCATCCCCCACCCCAACAACCCAAGTCCTTAAACTGCCAATCCCCAATCCCCAAAGCAGTAGAGAGAAATTAAGGACCCCACTGTTCCAGTTTTCAGCCAAGTTTCCACTGTCCTTCCCAAGATCACATTTTTACCTGACCCCTTAAAACTGGTCCGCCATGTTGAAAAGAACCAACACATTTCCACATAAAGGAAAGAAGCTCAATAATATCCCCTCAGGTGCGGGTGTCGCTGAAGTCTGAGAACTTTGGAAGAGGAACCACAACATGTCAGCAAAAACTGGAGGCTACAGGTGCGAGGGCGAAACCACCCACCGAAGGTAATAGCAAGCAGTACTTAAAATTTGGCATTGCCCTTGGAAACATTTATAGGCTTAAAAACATAATTATAAAAGATATAGAGTGTGGAGGGAGAGATAAAAGAAAAGAGAAAATGAATGGGATAACTGTTCCATCTTTAGCCACCATAAATACCACTAAATTAAAATAAATCCCAAATGAATAGGAAGAGGCAAACGTGAAATTCCAGAAAGGACCAGGCCTGTGTTTTAAAAACAGGACCATGTGCTTTGGTAGGAATGTTGTGTGTGCAGCCTTGTTTATAAAATGGCAAAGGATTCAAGAATGGAATCTGTTCCTCTTGACCAGAAAAAAAGAAGAGAGTCTCCTCAACCCTCGCCCTCCACCACAGCCTTGTACACCTTGCCCTGTTCAGATCCCAGACCTGAAAGATGGGACTCCAGGGCGAACGTTTGGAATGTCTTTCATCAGTCTTGGAGAGAGACATGGAGGGCTAGTGACCTAAATCATGGTGGGGAGGGCTTTGTATTTTCAAAAAGATTTCAATGTGCGAAAGTGAAGCTTTTCTGACTTTTCAGATCTGTGGTATTTTTAGACAGGTTATTAGTATTATTATTTTGGTGGGGGAGCTTTGGATAATGCACAGAATATAGAGATTTGGAGAGGAGCCACTCCCTCTGCCTCTGCATGATGAAATCCCACCCTGACTTCCTTCTGTCTTAGGCAATTTTCCTGAGAATCCCTCAGTCTCAGGATGAGTCAGCTGAGAGTGAAGGTAGCATAATGGAAAAAGCATGGATTTAGTGGCTCTAAGACCTGCTCCACCTCTCCCTGGTTGTGCCATCTTGGGTATGTCCCCTAGCCCTGCTAAGTCTCAGTTTCCCTAATTGCAAAAGGAAAATAGTAATATTTTTACTGCAGGGGTTTTGCAGGGCTTAAATTAGAACACATCTGTAAAGCTGTGACTCCAGGCTACACTGCTGTCCTTCACAGCTCAACCATTTAGTGCAGTGTTGGATTCAGAGGTGTTCAGCAAGTGGAGAAGGAGTGCATGAGTGATCACATGCATACATACTAAGGAAGAAACCTATTTGCAAAGTAATGAGGATCTAGGTTGTTGCAACTTCCATTTTGTTGGGGTACCACTTTTGATACCTCCTGGCCTCTGTGTTGTCATAAGGCTGTGTCTGTAACTCAGTATTGCTTAAGCAGATGAAAATGTAAGGTGTGCACTCTGTCTAATGTAATGTTTCCTGGGGGTGAGTGTGTATGTGCATATGTGCGTGTGTGTGTGCATTGTGTGCATTTCCATTGATGTGTTGTGTGCGTTGCCAGTGATGTACTGATCTAGGCACGCAGATTTTTGGCAGCATCTTAGTTATTGTTTAAGGTCTTCATCATATTCCTTTACAACTTCTCTGCCTTTTCTTTCATTTTTTTTTCCAACGAGAAAATTGTAAGATGAAAAGCTATGGAATTCTGGGAGGTTTCCTTATCAAGTCTAAAATAGACATTTTTTTATTTTAAAATTATATTTAGTAAGATTCAGACAGATACATTTTGAACAGATTAGGTGGTGGTGGTGGTGGGGCTTTGTAACGATCCACAAGGCTCTCTAACTGCAGTCTCCCCACCTCCCCCAACATGCCTACCACGCTCTGTCCAGGCAGGAGCATGTTCAGAAACCTCAGGGCAATACGTCGGTGGCCAGCAACATCGTGCTCTGTCCCCAGGCCTTGCTCTCATCCCTGGGTTCTTGCTTTTCCCTTGTGATTATGTCTTTGCCTAATGACTTGATTCTACGAGCATAAGCGTGCCTTTGTCTGTCTCAGTCCAGATATCTGATTACCTAATAACCAAGACCAGACTCCTGTTTTCTCCTCTACTGGGGATGAATGTTTTGGCTGAGAAGCCCAGCCGCGGCATCTTTATGCCAAACCTGATCCCTCTTACTAAAACACCATCTGAGGCCCTTCGTTGGCCTTCATGCCAATGAGGAAGTTAGAGTGCTGTGCTACTAAGGGAGGCAGGCATGCAAACAGATCATTGTCATATAATGTAACATTGGATTACGGATGAGATAATATTGGCAACTATAATCTCTGGTTAAAAAAAGAAAGACTAACAAGCTTTTTGTGTTTTGCTTATTCTCTTTTTCTTGGTTAAACATCTTAATTTGACTGCATTTAATTTCACTATGATCAGTTGTGAGCTCTTTAGACTATAAACTACTAGTGGCAGGACATAACTATTATCTTATTAGTTTCATTGTCAATTACCCAGCATTACATGATGCAGGATTACATCCTTAAAAATACTTGTGTGTGCTGTTGGGGATTGTGTATACACAGGCAAATTGAATCAATCAGTATGAAATGGATTAACCAAGCCAGCTGATTTTAACAATGCAAGCAAACTAATAACTATGACTTTTCCTTTTCCTTTTCACTGTGAAGCATTAGTAAGAAGGGTTGGCATGAGTTATCTCTGAGGTTGTTCTAACTTTCCATCCTATTACATCTATGTAGACAAAGCACCAACTTTATAATCCATTAACAACAAATAAAATAATGCCAGTGACATGGACGCACACTGCAGAAGTGCCAGAGATTTTTTCAGGTATCATTTAGTAGATGATGTTAAAGACTGCAGACTTTCACCTACCGACTCACCCACACTGCACAATATATAAAACACTGAAAGCAATACAAGAATGATTAAAATTATATTTTTCTTTACTTTCAAAGTGTTATTCTTACACTGAGTTCTGGATGTTTTTTTCAAATGTTTAATTATCAACATCAGAACTTATTGGATACTTTTTGTTCTCTGCCTGGGTCACCCATTGTAGGGTTGCAAAGGAATATGACACGTGAGCTTGAATAACTAATAAGATGATTAGGGAGATCAGACTATTACCCCTCAGAATAGCATCAGACAACTTGGAACCACGCATAAGTGAGTCTCATAGTGATAATCAGAGATGTAGGAGTAAAAAGAAAAAAAAAAGCACAAAGAATAGGAGCTTCATTACAGAGAAATGAGGCCTTAATTGAGGCCAGAAGGATGTTCAGGATTGTTCACTGTTTGTTACATAAGAACCAGAAGATTCTACATCCAAATATATAAGGTCAACATCACCAGCTTAAGACACCATTTGTTCTGATTCAGTTGGGTGTCTGGAAAGCTCTGGCCATGTCTTTTTTCCACCAAACCACCAAGTTTGACAGATCAAAATGGCAGAGTAACAAGTATTTTCTGTTAGGGTTACTTTAGAACTACTTCTCATAAAACAGCAGTGAATAATATTGTTTATTGAGTTGTAGTACTGGAGGTGGGTACACCATAAACCAACATCCCTGTGGATTTATTTCCCTGTATCCAATATTCCCCATCACCATCGCAAGTGCTTAACTTTAGACTGTTCCATAGCACGGAGAGGAGGGCAAAAGACACGTTGGTGGGTGAGTCTATTTGTACGGCATCTTCCAATTGCAGCCTAGAGCGCTATCTACAGATCTAGCTGTATATGGAAAGGGAACGGCAGTCGTTGAGATCAGCGCTGGAAACTGTGAATACAGTCAATATGTCTACTGAATGGTACATATGTTTGACTAGAAACAGACACATGGGTTTATGTGTATACAATTTCATTCTGTGCAGGGCAAGTGAATTCTCTGGGGTCTTTAAGGCTCACCAATCAACCTTGAAGAGAAAAGCTCTATCTATAACTGGTCCAAGGTAGGGAAGAGCTTGCCACAGAGTCAAATGTGGGGTGAGTTCCTGGAGTGAGGAGACTGCCCTGTAACTGGGCTACCACCCTACTCAGGTGCTTTCCGTACACAACTGGGACTGCTGGAAATGCCCCAGTCAAGGGGTAGCTTGGCCTTGGATTTCCCTCCCCTCTGCCTTGCACCGTGGTTGCATCACCACACAGACTTTCTCACCACCGTGCCCACCAACTACTGGCCTGGCTTCCAAAAAGCCCCAAAGAACTGTAATGATCCCAATCTCACTTCCCTTTAACTAGAACAGGGGCTGCTAAACGGCTTCTCGCTGCCTTTTGCGTGTGGTGCTAATTAACATGATCCAAGTTACAATATGTGCTAAAGATTCCAGTTTTGTTACTTATTTAATGAGCTTCGTGGGATTTGAACATGAGGCTCAAAGTAGCAGGGGAAACCTCATAATTAGTTTCAATTACAAGAAGTTCCTACGCATTAAGACTATTTGATGAACTGCAGAGGGAAGGAACTACCGACCAGATACAAATCACTAATTTTGTTTCATTTATTATTATACTTATTTCCTTCCTAATTAGTGCTGATTGGCTTATGATCCTAATTAATGCAAAGGAATTTGGAATGGTATACAATGGTATGGCTTAGAAGATGCCAGCATGTACAACTGCTAAATTATTGCTAATTGTTATTTACATGAGGCCTGGAAGACTAAGTACGCAATACCTAATTAGCATTAAAGACATGGTATCCATTTCCAATTTACACTAAAGCAATGGAGATCAATGCGTTAGTTTAAAAAACTCGATCTTTAGATCCCAAGAACTCCACCATCGTATAGTGACCTTCACCTAAGGGAAAGTTGTTTTCTCTTGTCTTTAGTTGCATCTTGCCCGAGCTTGGCTAGAACTTTGCAAAAAAGTTACACAGGCATACTCAGCATCATACTGGCACTGGGCTGCAATATTTAAGGATTTAGAGGTGGGAGCCAATTGGCAAATAGGCCAAGCATGAGGCCTCAGTTTCTTCCCACACTGAAAGGTGTGTGTGCTTGTTGGAGAGTGGGGTCCTGAGATGGCAGGTTTCTGGGAAAGCCTAAGCCCTCCCTGACATCATGGTGCCTGTGGATGAAATCCACAAGGTATGAAGGATGCCTGTTTTGAAGGGCTGGAGGCTCAGGCAGTACCGCAGATGCAGATGCTGTTAGCCTGATGGAGACTGCAGTGATGGAGAGAACAAAGAGATGCTCTTGGACCTGAGAAGGCTACACTCCAACTCTTAGTCCAGAACACCCTCAAGGGGGCATGCTCATCCCTGATTACATCACTTCTGTTATGGCAAATGTTGCCTCTCATTCTAATCTAATCTCCTCCAGTCAATGAGAGGGCTCAGAGGAAACACTGTGATACCCCTCTTCCTCTCACTGCTTCTGCACAGGAGTGGCTGTCATTTTGCCTTTTTCTCTTCCCTCTCCTTTTCTTCCACCAGCCCCTTATCTTTTCCCCTTTTTCCCCCTCTTGTCTTCTCCTTTGCTTCTGCCTTCACCCAACCGTCTGTAGAATGGAAAGGAAGAGTACTGGAGTACGTGCCAGAAGACCCTGCCTGGTTTGATGCTACAGGAGTCATGCCACCTCTCAGGTCTTGAGGTTCTCCATCTCATAACGCAGAAATGCTAACATCTGCTGCTCTATCCCTTCCTCACAGCAGTGCGTGGAAGCTCTGATGGGATGACATAAGGGAAATCATGAAGTTGGATATAAACAAGGATTCTTAGAGTTAGTTCAGTTTTATCTTCATGGGTAGAGTCATTCAGTGCCCGACAGAGTTAAAATTCAGTCCACAGGCACTTCTCCCTCTCACTGTCTTGCTGATATGGAGACAAAGAGCCACCTCTTGGAGGTGACTCTGTAGAGCTGAATGGAACCAAGGAGAGAAGCTGGCTTCTGCCCAGACCCCTGTTCTGTAATTCTCTGAGAAATCCTTTTGAGAAGACTTTTCATGTTCCCAGGCAAACATTGTTCCTGGCAATCAGGCTTTATTTAAACATGCCATTCTCTGCAGCCTAATCAGTACTTTTTATACACACATATATATTATTTTTTTGAGAGAGAGAAAAACAAGAACAGTAGCTACTTGATGTTTAATAAAACTGTGTGAAATAAATTTCTGTTCTTTATAAGTTACCTAGTCTGTGGTATTCTCTTATAGCAGCACAGATGGATGAAGACAGCAAAGTTAAATTACCTATGTATGTTGTGTAAATTATCCATGTATGTTGCGTGCATATACACATGCATATGTACATTTAACACGTGTTCTTCATATGTTCACATAAAATGTAAGTAACATGGCCAGTTATCTACTACCACACAGGTTAAGGCACATAATGTTGCCAATACCTTTGACACTTCCATGTATGTTGCTCCCAACCCCGCCAGGTGCCTGTGGCTAAACTTGAGTCTCCTTTCTTCCTAGTGGAGATACATTTCTACAGCAGGGTAAAAGGCTTGGGAATAGATTTAAGGGTTAGTATTCAGCTCTAATCATCCTCTTGGCTGGACAGCCTTGTGTAATGTACAACCATACCTGGAAACCCTGCCCAAACTCCTTTCTCTGCAGTTTTAGCATAACTGTATGGAAATAAGTTGTTCGCTTTTTAATATTTTTGAACTTTACAGAAATTGAGTCACATGCTTCTCTTGCTCAACATCCTATTCCTAAGATTCATCCAGGTTGATATGTGTAGATGTGGTTCATTTATTTTCTTGGCCAATCATCTTCCTTTGTATGAATATTCCACAACTTGTCTATCCATTTTAATGACGATGGACACCCAAATTGTGTCCAGTGTTTAGTTATTACAAAACAAAGTTCCCTATGAGCACTCTGATATCTGTCTTATGTAAGTGGACAAGAGTTTCACTTCAAGAGTACATGCCTAGGAATTAAACTGTTGGGTAACATGTGGAGATCTTACATCTTCAATATTACAATATAATGCCAAATTGTTTTCCAAAATGTTTGTGCCAACTGGTATGCCCATTAGCAGGATATAAATAATTATCATTGCTCCCCGACTTCCCTAGCCCTTGGTCTTATTAGATTTTGATTTTTGCCAATCTGATGGTTGTGGCTTTAATTTGCATTTTCCTAATTACAAATGAGGTTGAACATTTTTCTTGTGTCTTCTCTTATGAAAGTCCTTATTGTGTCTTTTATCCAGTTTGGTTTTTATTCTTAATCACGTTGTTTGTCTTTTTTAAATTAAGAGTTCTTTAAATATTCTAATTTTAGTTGAATTTGAATCTTTGCTGGTTTCTATCAATAATAAATAGAAATATCCGTCAAAAAGGCTTTTCTGTATTTATTCAAAACTTCCAGTCTTACTATACTTTTATTAATTTTGATAACATGTTTATATATTCTTTCTGGATTTCACTGCTACCATATCATAAGCAAATCACAGTTTTATTTTTACTTTTCCAAACCTTATACATTTTATTTCTTTTACTTTCCTTATCTTACTGGTTGGAACCTATAATGCAACTTTGAATAGACATGAAGACATTGGGCATCCTTGCCTTGTTCCTGATATTAAAGGCAAGGCTTTTAACGTTTCACTGTTAAGTATGATGCCCGCTGCGGGATTTTTCCTTGATATCTCTTATCAGGGTAAGGAAGTTTATTTCTCTTCTTAGTTTGCTGAGAATTTTTATCACAAATGAGTGATGACATTGAGCAAATGTCTTCTGTGTCAATTGAGATAATCATTTGTCCTTTATCCTTTGTTCTGTTAATATGGGGTATTACATTAACATATTTTTTATGTTAGATCACAATTGTATTCGGGACTTAAATCAAACTTGGTCAGAATGTATTATCTTTTAAATATATTTCTAGATTAGGTTTGTTAGTATTTTGTTAGGAATTTTTATATCTATGATTATGGGTGAAATTGGCTTGTTATTATTATTATTATTTTTTCATTCTGTGTTTGATAGTGATCAATGCTGCATCCTGGGTGGACTTTCCTCTTCTATGCTTGGGTCAAATTTGTGTACAAATGGAATTCCTGGAAGAACTAACTGTAAAACCTTTGGACCAGGTTTTATTGAGAAGACTTTAAGCTATTGATTCAATTTATTGAATAATTAAAGAAAAATGTGGGTTTTCTATTTCTTCTTGAGTTGATTTTGGTAAGTTATATTCTTTTCCAAAGTTGTGTCTCTTTTATCTAAGGTTCAAATATATTGACATACAGTTGTTCATAATATATAATCTTTTCACCCCAACTGCATTTGCAGTTGTATACCCTGTACATTACTTATTTCTTCTTCCTCTCTTTATTATTTTTCTTTGCCTTCTATATTTCCCTTTTCCTTCAGTTATTTTTGCTATAAATTTTTATACATCTTTTAAAAAGTTATTTTGGTTTTATTGATCCTTTCTGTTGTACTTGTATTTTATTGATTTCTGCTTTTATCTTTGTAATCCCCTTCTTCTATTTTCTTTGGGTCTATTCATTTAGAAAAATAATTTCCAATTACTTAAGCTGCACGGTAGCCTTTCTTGTTTTAGCCTTTCTTACTTTCTAATATAAATCTTAAAACTTATAAATTTCTCTCCATGAACCCAATCTAGCTGCATCCTACAAGTTCTGCAATGCAGTATTTTCACTATTGTTTAATTTTAAATGTTTTGACCCATGAGTTAATTGAAGTATTTTCTAATTTCCAATGATTTGAAGTTTTTAATGTTATCTTTTTGATATTGCATTTAATCTAATTGTCTTCTGTTAGAGACTATGATCTCTATGACATTGATTCTCTGAAATTTGTTAGATGTGCTCTGTAGCTTGGGACGTCATCAATTTTCACGACTGGTCCATGTGTGCTTTGTTGTATTTTCTATTAGCTGGATGTGGCATTTATGCATGTTTATTAAAATTAGATTTGCAAATTGTTTTTCTCCAATTTCCTACATTCTTACTCATCTGTTTTTTGTTTGCTGATCCATTACTAAAAAAGATTGGTTGAAATGTTCCACTCTGAGTTCAGTTTTGTCCATTTCTCCTTGGTCATCTTTGCTTTGTATATGGACATATATGTAGGAATTTAAAAATCTTCTCTATTTTAACTGAACGCTCTATCATGAGGTTGTGTTATGACCCTTTTGAATGTTAATATATATTTTTTTAAAGGCAAAAGTCATTAAAGGCTATTTTAGCTGGTATTAACACAAGTTTACCAGCTTTCCATTCCAATTTGTCCGGTATATCTTTTTCTGTACCTTTATTTTCAGTCATATGTTTCCATATTCTTTAGATATATGTCTTATAGCAAGCATATTTCTAGATTATTATTTTGAAGATTCAATCTAGGCTTTTTAAAAGCTTTTGTGTTTACTGTTATCACTAATTTATCTTGATTGCTTTGTGCTTCATATTATACAATTTTCAGTTTCTTTTGTTTTTCTTATTTTAATTTCTTTTTTCTCATATCTTCCCCCCCCATCTACTGGTTTATAAATTATGTCCTTAATTCTACCTAGTTAGTTGCTATCCTAGACATTCCAAAACCCATATTTAATGTAACACTACTGAAAGTTAACATTTTTTCTAAAATAATAAAGCAACCTTTCAGTATTTTAACCTGATTACTCCTATTTACATGATAGCTATTTAGTACTTCTATCTTTCTTAACACTACAAATTGAACATTATTTTTTATCATTCATACAGCTAACGTTTGTATATTTAAATTTAAATTTATCCACATTTTTTTCTACTCTCTTTTTTCTCTCTACCTTCTCACATCACTGACCTTCTTTCTGGGACAATATTTTATCTTTCTGAAGAACACACTTTAGAAATCTCTTTAAGGAGAATCTATGGATGCAAGTACTCTTTGTTTTGTTAGAATTAAAATACCTTTATTTTTGTCTTTAAAAGATGGTATTGCTCTGAAAATTTCTCTAGTTTGACAAGTTATTTTTCTCTCTGTACTCTGAAGAGACTTTTCAACTATCTACTGGATTATAACCATTACCATTCAGAAGTTTGCTAAAAGCCGAATGATTATTTGCTGGTTTCTTTCTTTGTTTGGAAGGTTATCTATCTTTTCCTCCTGGCTGCTGTTTGATTCTAGTGTGTTCACTTAGAGAATTTTTTTTTTTCAATATATCTTGCTTGGAATTTCTTTTTTTTTTTTCCATTTTAATACTCATCAGAATTCTTTTTTAAATTTTTTATTTCAGAATATTGTAGAGGTACAAATGCTTTGGTTAAATATATTGCCTTTGCACTGCACAAGTTGTAGCTGCAAACATGCCCACCCCATTCTGCACTGCACCCACTATGTGTGGACTTACCCAATCCCTTCTCCCCGCTCCCACCTGCTTGACACCCTATGAATGTTGCTTCCATAGGTGCACGTAAGTGTTGATCAATTAATACCAATTTAAGGGTGAGTACATGTGGTGCTTGTTTTTCCATTCTTGTGATACTTCACTTAGAAGAATGGGCTCCAGCTCCATCCAGGTTAATACAAGAGGTATTAGTTCATTGCTTTTTTAATGGCTGAGTAGTACTCCATATTATTAATCCATGTATTGATGGACACTTGGGTTGTTTCCACATGTTTGCAATTGAGAATTGTGCTGCTCTGAACATCTGAGTGCACATGTCTTTTTTTCCTTTGGGTAAATATCACAGTAATGGAATTTCTTGAGTTCTCTGGTTGATGCCTTTCATCAATCCTGGAAATTTTTAAGGTTGATATATTCAAATATTCTTTTCACCCAATTCTTTTACTATCTCTTTTCTGGACCAGTAAAATGTGTGAAAAACCTACTTTTTATCCTATGGTTCTGTTAAACTTTGTTTATTATTTCTACTGTTTTCTGTTTATATTATGTACAATTTCTTTGGACCTATCTCCCACTTTAATGATTTTCTCTTTAATTATGCCTAATTTGCTATATCATTCATCACGTTTCTAATTTAAATTATATTTCTCATTGTTTGAAGTTCTATTTCAATCTACCTTGTTATATTTCATAATCTATTGTACTTATTCTTCTTTTGATGCCCTCCTTTATTGTTTTTAAAACAAATTAAGCTTGCTTAGTTTGTAGTTGAGGGGGCTTCATATTTTTTGCAGACATAGTGGGTCTAATTTTACTCTTTGTTGTTTCTCCTGACTCTTATAAAAACTTGTTCCCTCATGCATTTTACATTATGATATTTTTGGCATTTCATTTGTGAGAATTCTTTGAGTCATGGTTACTAAGTGCATTTTCTGAGAGATAATAAGCACTCATATCTGCTAGGTACCTGGGGGTTCCACCAACCCAGGAGAATTTTAAACTGAAACTTTAGCTTGGTCATTTTTAGTTCCTACAGGAAGTATCTGTTTTGACACTCTCCCCCGATTCATGTGAGAACTGTTTTGGGTTCAGATTTCTCAGAGATGACTAGTCCCTGTGACAAAGCACAGAGAGTCAAGATTCCTTTCTCTCTTTGTGAGGTGGGTTATATTCTCTTTTACTCTTTTGCTGAGGACTTTGCCTTATGAAATCTAGTCTTTCTGAAAGGATTTTGGATCATCTGTCCCACATTGCATGGGCATTATATTTATCTTCTCTTCTCTCTGGGCAGCCAAATAAACCAAAGGGTCTGAATACTCAGAGATAGGCAGATGCCCCCAGAAAAGCCATCAACTTTAAGACTACATACCTCTTAGGTTTAGTGCTTTCTGATCAATTTTTTGCCTATAAGAACCCCCACCCTCCACTCCTCACCTGGATATGCATTTAAACAGATCTCTTACACTTCATTCAGCTTTTAAATGTTTTGTATCAGAAGGGTTTTAAAGTATATCTTGGCTGTTGGATCTTGAAAATAGAAACCTTTTATGTGATGCGATTTTAATCCAAATGTCAATACAAAGTGACCCACTGCCTTCTCTCCTTCTTTGTTATCATCACTAATTTTTTTCTTAGCCTTTTTCAGGCAATCTGAAATTCAGTTAATTAACTAAAGATGCTATGCAATAAATAATTTGCAGCATCTATTGAAAAGTCATTTTAAACTTGCTTTTATAACTGTATCCTATGATGTGAATTTTAAGCCACTTTTCTTTCTAAATCCTAGGCCGAAAGTTCTGAACATGATGTTCCTTTCCTCTCCTTTCCAAACCATATGAATGTGTATACAATTCTACTTTTTCTACAAAAGGGTGAATACTATTCAGAAAATTCTAACAGAAGTATGTAACCTTAAAAAAAAGGGTTAAGAATTGCTTATCTTAGAGGAATATCAACAATTAAAAAGGTTCACATTTACAGGAGAATTCTGGAAACTATGCCTGGGAAAAGGGAATGAAAAATATCCCATGAGAAACAGTATATATAGCTGCATCTATATATGTTTGTCTGTCTAACTATAGATTGATCTGCCTGCTTACATATAATCAAACACACATGGCTACACTCTCACACATACATGCACATGCTACTCTGCTATAAAACAGTAGTAAATGGAGTTAGGGACTAGGATTCTCAAAAATAAAATTGTTTTAATTATGTATATTTTACTACTGCAAGCTTAAAGATAATATACTGCTTGATATTCACTGCAAGAACCAAACCAGTCCTTGCTGAGAAAACTCTGACAGCACTCCTATTTAAAATGGGTAATTCTAAACTAACATTACCCGTCTTGACCCCCTGCCAGACTCGGCTCCAAGGGATTTGGCTGTTTCTATAAATCACGTCTTCCTTCCAAAGACAAAGACATTTCAGATATTCAGAAGAATGTGGCAGGGCTTGAAAGAATTTCCAAGAGATCTCTGAGACATCTTGAGCAGAGGCAGCTGCCCCCCAAGTCTGTGTTGTCCAGTGATTGCTTTTGCTGGACAGGCAACGATCCTAATTTGGGGGCTTCGGTGCCACTGACCTCATGAGTCTCAGTGTTTTATCCCACCTTATTTATTATTCTTGTCTATCTTAAATATGTGAAACTAGAGGGTGGTCAACAGAGTAACTCTGAGAGCTGTCCTGGTGACGGAGCTTTGAACACAGTCCTGCATCCTGGAACGAGGTTTTGGTCAACAGCAGAGCACATATACGGTGCTGGTCCCATAAAATTACAATGGAGCTGAAAAATTCCTATGGCCCGGTGATGCCATAGCTGCTGTAATGTCTATCACAATGCAGTGCTCACGTGTTTGTGGTGATGCTGGTGTAAACAAACCTACTGCACTGCCAGTTCTATAAAAGCCTAGCACATATAATTATGTACAGTACATACTATTTGATAACAGTAATAAATGACTATGTTACTGGTTTAATATACACTATACTTTCTATTGTTATTATAGAGTGTACTTTTTCTAATTATAAAAAAAGCTAACTGTAAAATAGCCTCAGGTAAGTCCCTCGGAGGTATTCCAGAAGAAGGCACTGTTATCAGAAGAGACGACATCTCCTTGTATCTTATTGCTCCTGAAGATCTTCCAGTGGGGCAAGATGTGGAGGTGAAAGACAGTGATGGTGATCCTGGCCCTGTGTGGGCCTAGGCTAATGTGTGTGTTTGTGCCTCAGCTTCCAAAAAAGCTTAAAAAGTAAAATATAAAAATACAAGCTCTCAGAAACAGAAAAAAAAAAATTCTATAGGATAAAGGTACGGAGAAAGCATATTTTTATGCAACTGTGTAATATGTTTGTGTTTTAAGATATGTGTTATTAGAAAAGAGTCAAAGTTAAAAAAATTAAAAGGCTTATAAAGTTAAAAAGTTACAGTAAAACAAAGGTTAACTTATTATCAAAGAAAGATTTTAATAAGTTTAGTGTAGCCTAATTATACATGGCTTAAGAAGTTTACAGTAGTGTACAGTAATGTCTTAGGCCTCCACATTCACTCACTACTAACTCACTGACTCTCCCAGAGCAACTTCCAGTCCTGCAAGCTCCTCCATTCATGGTAAGTGCTCTATACAGGTGTACCATTTTTTTTTATCTTTTATAGTGTATTTTCACTGCACCTTTTCTATAGTTAGATATGTTTAGATACACAAATACTTACCATTGTGTTACAATTGCCTGTAGTATTCATTACAGTCACATGCTGTGTAGATTTGTAGCCTAGGAGAATAGGCTATACCATAAAGCCTACGTGTGTAGTAGGCCATACCATCTAGGTTTATGCAGGTATACTACGTCACGTTCTCACAACAATGAAATCGCTTGACGAAACATTTCTCAGCATGTATCCCAGTGGCTATGCAATGCATGACTGTATGTTAAAGAATGAATGTGTCTCCACGACAAGGTGACACCATGACATCTTGAGGGGCAACACCACTAGGGTGAAGACGTTTGGTTATGCACACTAGAAGCAGCAGTCTCATTTTATAGTTGTTCCTCAGCTACTCTCTGGCATAATGTATATATTTTTTCCCACTTTAAAACTAAAAGTCTATAAATTGGCTGCTCTTGTTCCTCTGGGAACACGACTGTAATGGAGTATCGTATACTCTGGTTCTCTGCTCCAGATATTGTTTATAAAACAGAAAGTCTTATGTTAGCTTCCCCTGCAGGATCTCTCTGGCCTTCACTGCAAATCTGTGAGGAAATCGTGGTACTTATGATGACGTAGCTGGCTAAAGGTTGAACGCTGAAAATGAACAATGGAGAATTCATAGTCCTAAAAGCTGATTACAAGTAATCTTGCAGATACTAAGTGGTGGATTATGGAGTGATTACTGACAAATTGACAGACTGGCACTTAGACATTGTAAAAACTGAACAGTTGTACTGTAGATTTAAGTTAAGACCATTTAGGAGAAGAAAAAGAATCATCACACGAGTAACTATGGCCTTGCATGAGATTCAAATAAAATAAATAAGACTGTGCTCCTTGAATGATTCCACAGCTTAAAATAGTTCAACATTAATAAGTGCATTAAGCTTAAGCTAGAATTATTGTTACTACTGTTACATTATCACATGTAGAGTTGTCTAGATCACTTAAGAGAGACAGAGAGAGGAATAGCATAGCTCCAGAGAAATAAAATCTGGACAAAGTGAAACTCTAAACAAGTTACACATTATCTGAAGAGGGAAGACTACTACCTGCTGCTTAGCTTGGAGACATTGCATATTCTCTAAAAATTAAGCATGCAAACTTTAAATCATTGCAGAGTATACTAGTGATAATAATAATCAGTAATGTAATAACCAACATGTACCCCCATGTGTCACTATGACAGCAAAATGCTTTTAGGTGTACGACCTCATTTAATCCACACACCACACAGCCTGATGACGTATAATAATGATGATAACACCATCTTATCATTGTACGGCATTCTGTAGTTATATCACATACGGCATTTTGATTCTGCACCTTTTATAACACAGCCAGCGCAGGAACAATGATCTTTTGACAAATGACAAAACTGAAATTGGGATACGATGGGTCACTTGTTCAACAACAGAGAGCAAATTAGTATTTAATCTCCAAGTTCTTCCCAAAGTTTCGTACCAACACAGACCAATGGAAAGGAGTGACAAGGGGGTGTCTTTAACCAGGAGCATGGCTAATGGTTCTCACCAAGCCCAGAAGAAGCCACTCAACTGGCATGGGCTGATTACCATTTCTCGTGTTAACTGTCAGGAGGAACAGAGGCTGCTGCTATAGCATGAGGGATTGAGAACTAGACTTGAAAATGTGCTCCGACAAGAAGGGTGATGGTACAGTGGTGAGAAGCTCTATGACCTTGAAAAGCTACCTCCACTCTCTTTGCTTCATTTCCCTGATCTGCATAGTGGGGCAATAGTTAGTTCTTAGAGCTGATCAGTGGAAAAATAAAATATCGCATATAAAACACTTAGGATAACACCTAATACTTCTAAGCCTCAAAATTAATAATTATTAAAACCTGAATGTAACAGAAAAAAGTGTCTGAAGAAGGCTATGCCTACATTTTTTCCCTAATCACCTTTTGATGTGCACAAAAGGCATCTGCTTGAAAAATGCATCTAAATCCATGATTCCATAAACTGAAATGGTTCCCTTCACGTTCTCCCTCCCCTCATTTTTCAGTGCTCCTAATCATGGCTTATTTAATAGGTCTGGCTCCTCCCCTGTAAGTTGCCTAAAGATTTGGGGCTCTTCAGGCTGAATGTCCACAGGAAATATTAGATGAGGGTTTTCAGCAGGCCCAGAGCATATTGTAATTATAATTATAGTCATGGCTAAAGTCAAGCCATTCCATTACCTTGGGCAAGTCTCTTAATTGTTCTAGGCCTTGGTGTCACCATCTATAAATTCAGATATAGAAACATAAGATGCCCTTAGCAGAGGAAACTGGTAGTAGAACCCATGACTTCACACTAAAGCTTAGAGTGACCCCAAGATACACGACTCACTTCCAAGCCTTTCAAAGCAGAAGTCAAAATGGTTTTCAAGATTATCCTTCATGAAACAGCAGAGATTATATGACCCACAGAGAACAGGAATAAAATAAGAGGAAGCTTCAAATGTTCTGCTGTAGAGGAAATATACAAATCAAAGAGCTTTCAGTCTCTTTAATTATCTACCTTGATGACTATTTAGCTGATCCCTTACTAAATTTGTTATTTATTGGTATGGATAAAATAAAAAAGCTACGCTCTTGCGTGGTTGAATGTGCTTTTCAACGACTTATGGCAAGGAGAAAAAAAGCAAGTCCCACCAAAGCCGTGAATGAAAAAAAAAGAGACTTTAGGCAGGGAATACCCTAAATGATATAATAATCACAAAATCATCCAAATTAGATGTGGAAGGATGGAGCTGGGGCTCCAGCCCCCTGAGGCAACTGCTCCAGGAAGCCAAGGTGTGTGGATCTTCCAGCCAGCGTCCCTTGCCTCCCCAGCCCAGCCCCCTGCCATATGTTTGCTTCCTAGGCTTTTTGCTTTTACGCATTTCAATGATGCTACCATTTTCCTCACCCAATTTGTATATTTTACACCTGTATAGAAGAAGATTATTGGAAGTGTCATTTATTCCAGAGCTGTGAAACCACAAATGGCGATTCACTCTACAGCAACTTCAGTTTGCACGATCAAACGACTGAAGGGCTTTTACTACCTTCAACTCCACCCCACCCTCCCCAAACTTATGCTTTATGGGGAGCTTTATGGGGAGCTTTTTTATGCTTCCTACAATAAGCTCGCTCTGAATATAAATGCACATTTCCAACGTACATGGCACTTTTGAACAGCGTGAATAGAAAATCTTGGAAAGATGCTACAGTGAAGCAACTGCAAACGTAATACCCTGTTGTTTTTATTGCTAATTAGAAACAAAACACAAGTTCGACCTTATTGGAGGCTAATCAGCTATTAAAACTAAGCGCTTCTTAAAAAAAAAAATCTGGTTGCTTTCTTTAGACATATGAAAAAGAAAAAAAAGCAACCAAAAGGGGGCACATGCTTTAAAATCCTTTCCTCATTCTTCTCTGTGCTGTCGCAGATTCACTGGGTGGTTCTAAGGTCAAACGTAAATGTGGGCAAGGCGGCCAGTGGTGTCAGGGCAAAGATGCGGCTGCCATAATAACCCCTGGATGCTCTTCTCTTGGAAAGTCCTGTTGTTGTCAGAAAGATGAATTCTAAAACAACTCTATATTGTGCAATCTGCAGATTTTATTGACAAAGGTGTCAAGTCTCGCAGAACTGAAAGTTGTTTCCCTTGTCATGAAATAAATAAGCAGGTTTGCTCGAGCTCCCAGCTTTATTCAATTTGCTTAGATACAAGGTGACTGTAGGCATTGATTCCATGTAAGGCCGGATATAGATTTTTTAAGGGAGGTACATGTTCTGGGAGTTAGAGTCACCTCTGTAGCAAACTGGCTTTGTGGCACAGCTCATGGATTTCAGGAGAGAGAGAAGCTGCTGGAACCTGAGGGATTATGGTGAGACCGGGGACAAGCACGCAGGCCACAGTTTTCAGTGCTCTGCCTCACGGCTTCACAGGATGGTACGGCAGAAATTGAGGGCCTCGTAGGGTTCTGGATGCAGAACTGTGCTTCTCACACTTGTGAGAGCATCAGTTTTTAATGGATTGCTGTTCTCTTGCCTCAAAGGTTCTGATTCAGTAGTCTGGGATGAAGCCTGGGAATTTGCATTTTAAACAAGTTCCCAAGTGAGGCAGATGCTGTTAGTCTGGGGGCCACATTTTGGGAACCACTGGTCTAGTACAAGTCTCTTGTTTTACAGATGCACAGGCCATACCCACCCAGCCTGTCGGGGAAAGAGCAAGGCCTCTTTGGAGATTCCTCTCTCTACTCCTGCTTGCCAGAGACGTGAGAGGCAGAGGAAGCTGAGGATGTTCAGACATGAATTTGGTTGTCTTATACAATAATGAGTTTCTAGAGACTACACCTTTTTTTTAAGCAGAGGAATGTGGCAGAAGGGATGGGCAAATCAGAGAAGCTATTTGGGGCTGGATGACCTCTGAGGTCCCTTCTAACTTTGAGATTCTATGA
Source organism: Lepilemur ruficaudatus (assembly GCA_963574885.1). Taxonomy (NCBI): domain Eukaryota; kingdom Metazoa; phylum Chordata; class Mammalia; order Primates; family Lepilemuridae; genus Lepilemur; species Lepilemur ruficaudatus. The sequence continues at coordinate 110,451 of CAUYRT010020553.1, forward strand.
TCTATGAAATTGGCTCTTTTAATACATATTGTAGTAAAATTTCCTCATTTCAAACTCTACTAAACTATAGTTTGTGATGAGATGCAAGCTGTAATCGAATAACGTTGTGCCCTGCAAACAGTTTCTGTGCAAACTGCCTATTTCCTGAGTCTTATTTCAGCAATCAATTTACAAAATACATGTCCTGACATTACTATCAAAATATTCCCATCTCACTCAATCACTCTACATGCGCTTAATCAACTTCATTGTCAGCATTTATCAGTATCTGAGATCGCATTACAGACTCACAGCCTTGTGAATTGTCTGGTCCCACTGAAATAGGAATAGAGAGCAAAATGTCACCTCTCTTGGTCTCTGTTCCAATCGTGACGCTAAGACAAAGCTTCTACACAGCAGCACCGGGTCAACATTTACCAAGTTGATGAATTCTGAAATTTCCATACCTCCAAATCCACATCCATAGTGGTTTCCCAAAACATGAGCTTAGTGATTAAGAAGGAACTACTGTATTTGTAACCCTATTACATGAGGAACATTAGTGGAGAATCAAGACAGTCATGTATTTCCGCCCTGCCAGCCAATATATATTCAGCCAATGGTGTTAAGAAAAAATAAGTTATGTTCAGCTGCATAGGGTGAGTTTTTTGAGCCTTGATTGTGTTTTGTTTCTTTTAGAGCCTTCATATGTAAAAGTCATTTGTGATTTTTGTATCAGTGTGGACCAGTTGCTTGCACTTAGGTCTGGAACACCTTCCCAAATTCTTACAGCAAAACCACCACCAGCTTGATCGAGAGTTCAACGTTTCAGATTTATTCAACATGCAAGAAATATGACCCCGCTATCTGTAGTAGACTCATATAGCTTTGAGATCATCTCTGGGAACCAAACTTTTAAAAATTATTTTCAAAATTATGGAAGATAATGTTATTCAGAAATTTTCACTGACTGCCATTTTGTTTCAAGATCATGGGCTGAGCCTGAAACTGGGCCACACTTTGTATGGACATGGCCAGTGGTACCCTGAATTTTAATAAAGTAAGGCAAATCCTTTGAAGTTGTCTTAGAACAAAGGGCCAGGCACATACGAAAAGCTTAGAGGCAAAGTTAAAAACAGACAGCTTCAAGAAATACAGTTTCAAGCACAAAAACATGGAACTCACTGGAGTTGACCTCTCAGATTGCAATGGGAAGGAAAGGCAGATTCAGGTACCAGGTAAGTAATGAGCAGAATGTCCACGAAACTCCTTTCATGGAGTTGTCGTGGTAGCATTCACCCGATGGAAGTCCAGCCTTAACCTGTGCTCAACTTCTAGGAGGGAGGAGAGAGAAGCCTGCCTGGAGGTACTCTAATCATCTGTGGAATAGATGAGTTCTTTAAATCAGCACTTGGTAGAGGCGAAAAAGTATCACTGCTGAAGTTAGGATGGATTTGGGTTGTAATTCTGGTTCAGGCCCTTATTAGATACATGATCTTGGACAAATTGTTCACTTCTCGAGGCTCAAATTCATCTTAAAATTGGGATGTGTCTATAGAATCTCTAAGACATAGGGGATAATTAAGGGTGTTTTACACAAAATGTCAAACGGCATCACATCCCATAGCTTTAAAACCATGTCAGCAAGCAGGGTGCGGTGGTTCATGCCTGTAATCCTAGCACGTTGGGAGGCTGAGGCAGGAGGATTGCTTGAGGTCAGGAGTTCCAGGTTATAGTGAGCTGTGATTACACCACTGCACTCCAGCCTGGGCAGCAGGGCTAGGCCCTGTCTCTAAAAAACTAAAACTAAAACTAAAAATAAAAGATGCAATGAGGAGACTGAATAGGGCTTGGGAAACATACATCTCTGTGTCCATCTATAAAGACTCACTATGGTTGGTGTTGCCCACTTTGTTAAGAAGCAACACACTTTCTATTTTGACATTCAGTAATAGCCCTTCTATGAGATTTTTTCTTCTTATCTGTTAAATCTTTTAAATGGGGCTACTCGTATTTAGCCCTGCCCACCTTGTTGGGGGGTGGGTTGCAAGGATCACGGCAGATAAAGCAGGCAAAAGATGCTCTGATCAGTGTAAATAAATACTGGGCAGTGTTATGCTGTTAGGATTGCATTCCTAATGCTCACCCATTTGAGCTTCAGTTTCATTGGGCTTTGTGATTAATACCATTACAAGATGTCATATAAAATTTCAGGGTTTCCCCTACGCAGGCAGACAACTTATCCCCAAGCCCAGCTTCTGGCTTCTCTTCTTGCTCACTCTGCAGTGGGAACAGAAAAGGAACCAGCTTGTAGTAAATGCGATGGGATGCCTCTTGGAAAACGGGGCTTCTGATGGTGAATTCTGTATTGACATTCTTAAAATATGAGCCTGTCTCAGTGTTTTATGTCATCAATTGTGACTGTCAGTTTCCTTTGTGAGCTGAGGAATAATGGAGCTATGTTTTCTCCTTGCTTTTCCTGAACTAATGTTGACTTGTGGGCCAGGTGCAGCTCTAGCTGCGGAGGGAGGATGGGTCTGTTTTAGGAATATGGAAGGTTTTATGATGCTGTCTAGTTAATCTCAGATGCAACAATAGGAAGAGTGCAGGCCCCGGAGCTGAAAAGTGTTCCATGCTGCTGAACTTTTTGGTAGATGAGGACTGCTCCTCTGGAAGCTGGAGAGGAATTTACTAACTCACCAGCACTGCTTATGTCCATAGCAAGCAGAGATCAGTCACTCTCAGATAGAGATGTGAGGGTGACAAAGAGGCTAGAGGGCAAAGAGAGAGGATCTCTCTCTTCTAGGCTGGGTCTGGCTCTGGGCTGTAACTGTAGGGATGCTGGTGTTTACAGGCCACACTGGCCTCTGCGAATTGAGCCTGGCAGCCCTAAAATCTGTCCCAGGTTACAGGATCATTCTGGGAAGCAAGGTTTTAACTTCTACCAGGGAGACATAAAAAGCACAGTGATCTACTAATAAATCAGAAGACAATTAAGGTTAAAAAGTCAATGTTCAGGAAACATCAAGGTTCTGAATTAAATCAACATATCAGGGTAATTCAAAGGCTAGTGCCTGGAAGGCAGCATTTTATTCACAATCCAATTTATCCATCAAGAAGCATTTCCCCACTCGTGGGCCCTCTTTCTGCAGAATGATTTGGGACATTTGCCAGCTGCAGCCAGTTTTTCTGGCTGGGCCTCCTTCATTGTACGGTGGCCAGGGTTTATCACCAAAAACCAAAGTTAGATTAAGCTCATCTGCCATATCTCCCTTCTTTGCTCCTTTTTAAAAATTTCTTCTTTCCTACAATATATCAGCTGTCTACATATACTTCCTCCATTTCTCTTTCTATATCTATCCAAAATAGACCAGAACATGCCCAAAAGACATTTTCGTGGGCTCTACCTGGGATCAGGAAGAACATGTTACAGGATACCTTCCCTTCCAGCACACCCTTGAGGGGACAATTTCAGAACTGGATCACCTGGTGAGTACAGACAGTCTTTCAGTGTTCTAGGGCTTGGCCCCATCGTGAAAGTTGAGGAATCATTTCAGGGCTTGAGATGGGGAAAAGCTCAGAGACACTAAGAACAGCTGCATATTAATTATTTACTACAGGTTAGAAACTCTTATACATTCTTTATGTATATCAGCTCCTTTAATTCTTACGGTGATTCCCAGAACAGACATTATTTTTCTCCATCTTACAGATATGGAAACTGAGGCTCATAGAGGTTAAGTTACATGACATACATAATCACAGAGCCAGTAAGTTACAAAGTTGGGACTCAATTGCAGGCAGGTCTGATTTCAAAGGCTATTTTGTTTGTTTTGCTTCAACCCCAGCATCCATGGGCCTCAAAATAACAACAATAAAAAACAAATACGGCCAGGCGCGGTGGCTCACGCCTGTAATCCTAGCACTCTGGGAGGCCGAGGCGGGTGGATCGCTCAAGTTCAGGAGTACCAGCCTGAGCAAGAGTGAGACCCCATCTCTACTGTAAATAGAAAGAAATTAATTGGCCAACTAAAGATATATATATAGAAAAAAAAAATGAGCCAGGCATGGTGGTGCATGCCTGTAGTCCCAGCTACTCGGGAGGCTGAGCAGAAGGATTGCTTGAGCCCAGGAGTTTGAGGTTGCTGTGAGCTAGGCTAACGCCACGGCACTCACTCTAGCCTGGGCAACAGACTGAGACTCTGACTCAAAAAAAATAAAAAAATAAATAAATACATGAATACTTTTTGAGCACTCCCTATACGCCAAGCTCTGTTCTAAGCATCTTACATAAAGTGGCTCCTTTAATCGTCATAACACATCTGTGATGTACTTGTATATTTATCTGCATGTTACAAATAAAAGGGCTGGAGCACAGAGAAGTAAACTACTGATCTAGATCACCCAGCTAGTGAGTGACAGAGCTGAGGTCCACATCCAGGCATCTTGAAGCCTGTGATCCTAAGATCTGTTAATCCTAACTATGACCAATTATTTCCCTACTTGCCCTGAGCAGGGTTTTAGACCCAGGTTTTTGCACCTGGATCCCCCATTCTGAGGCCCCAACATGGGACGGCTCACTCAGGTGCATCTGGTTCTTGTGCCCAAACTGGGCACCGCAGGGCTGATACGGGCGGCTCCCTTCCCAGCAGCTTTCCTGAATTTACACCAGATTGCTCACATTTTTTTCCAACAGTGGCTTTTTCTTTGTGGTTTATTTATTTACTCACTCAGGTTCATTTGCTTTGTAGCTTCTTGAATGTCAGAGCTTTGGATCTCAAATGCAAGCCAAGCCTTGGCCTTTGCAACAGCCCAGGGTTAATACAGATTGCAAACAAGGGGCCTTGGAAACCCTCTGCGGCTCTCCTCTGCTGCTCCCGGCACCTGCTTCCTGCTTTTTGCTCCAGCATGTTTCCTGGGTCTTGTGCAAATGGGGCTTTATACCCTGAGGAGCTCTGGTGTCTGTATGTAGAAGTGCATATATTCCTCCCGCAAAGCCCGTTTCACTCCCGAATGAATATACATGCACAGTGTACTAAAGGTGGCAGTAGGTATTTTGAGAACTAATTCCTCAAGGAATAGAAAAAGTAGAAAGAACTCCAGGCTTGCAGACCTGTATTCTAGTCCAAGCTTGGCCACTACTGCTTGATCTCAGCCAGGATACTTAGCCCTCTGAGCCTTGATTTCACCATTTTAATTTCAGGGGATTAAACTAGATTAGTATTTCCATCTTCTGCAGAATGTTAGTATTCCTTGTTCTATTAATGAGTGGATTTGGAATAATAAGAGTAGTGCAGTCAGATAAGTTTTCTTCTGTGGACAGATTCATATCACTCCATCAGCATGTTAAAAGCTATGAGATGTTACGTACCAGTATTTTTTTGCTTATTCCAGTATTTAATAAACACTTGATAATCAAGCCTTTTATTCACAGAACACCTATCAATGCATCTTGGGGTACTGGGCAATGCTGAGAACTAGTTTTAGGGTGTCAAGCAGTCCCCAAACACAGAATCTTCACATTCGAACTTTAGTAACTCGATAGTGAGTTATTATGCCTGTTAATTGAATTGCTAACATGACAAAAACTGTAAATGGTATTAAAAGTGAATTTATTTTAGTATAAGTCAATCAATTGACAAAACAGCCGAATTGAAGCTGAAATTCCATCTCTATGGTAAGTGGTGAATGGTGAATCATAAATGAATGGTCCCAACAGGTGAGATTGTTAACCGTGTCCTGTATCTAGCAACACGGAAGATGCAGACAGTGTTTAATTATACAATATTCCCAGATTCTCTATGATTAATTTCTTTTTTAGTGCAGAAAGAATCTTAAGGTAAGACAAGTACAAACATTTAAATGGAAGAGAGCTTCTCTTCTTGTATATGAAATTTTCCAATCATATCTTGGTACCTCTTACTGCTCTTTATACATCTTGTGGCATCAATAACAGGGCCACACCTACAGAAGATAATAAACAGGTATTGGTCAAATCAAATTTCAGTAAGTGCCTCTGTGAGGTCTACATGCCCACAAAAGGCAAAAGAAGAGAGAAAAAACAGTAATCCAACTTTTAGAGAGAGTCACTTGCAGGACAGTTTAGTAAAATTGTACACTATTTCTATGTAGGTATCTTTGCTTTATTGTCTTCCTTTTTCTCTACATAGTGTATTTTATATGTAAATGGAAAGTGAATTTTATAAAATGGCTGTGTTTTTTTTAGGTAAAATGGGCCTCCTCGTTACTCATCTTATTCTTAATAAGAATTTGGGATGTTCTTATTTTAAAAAGATCAGGAGCTATCTTTCCCCTCTTCTAAATATATGCAAGTATGTATATTAACATTTGCTGTCTGTTTAGTTTTTGTTTCACCAGGCGTTGGTAAATCTAGTCACCTCAACTGTGCTGTATGCGTGAGGCCACATCAGACATTTGGGGAGGTCTACCAGATCTGAAGCAGGGAACCTCTCTGGCTTTTAGTTTAAAACCTCAAAGCCTTTTATGTAGTGAAAACACAATAGCATGTGAGGGTGAACGAACCTACACCCCTCTACCCTGCGCCCTCCCTCTCGGCCTTTCTGCGGCTCTGCAGAGTCTACCTCAGTGTCTCTCCTCTCCTTCCCTCTGTGCCACCCCTACTCAGCTACCTTGGTTTTGAGCCTCTGAATCTCTCACCTGGATTATTGTAGTTGTCTCCTAGGTGGTCTTCCTGCCTCCTGCCTCTTCCCTCTGAGATGTATTCTTTATTCTTCCAGCAGAGCCGTCCTTCTAAAGCAGAGCTACTTACATGTGGCCCACGGACCAGAGCCTGTGCACGCCTGTACACGTGGGCTGTTACTGGCCCACGATAAGTATGAAATGGAGAGGAGGTATTTGGAAACTTTCAGAACAATGTGATAGAATAATCGTATATTCATACAATCTAATAGTTGAATTGTATTTTGTAAGCCGCTGCATTTCATTTTCATTTCATTTTTTTCTAGAAATCCCTTTCAATTATCTTTTATATAGGTATTGATCAGTGATGGATTAGGAAGTAGAAAAACAAAAAACAAAACAAATGGTTCTTGATCCCAGTTTGAAAAGCCCTGCTCTAAGCACAACCCTGAGAACAGCACCCCCCTTTCTCTCCCCCAGCTTAAAACATTTGAGTGTTGTCCCAAATACAGGGTGAAGAGTGTCAACCCCTCTGAGGGGTGTGTCTGTCCCTTCTCATCTGCCAGTCCATGCACCCAAACATCCCCTCCCATCACATCCATGAGGGGGGGCAGCTGCTTCAGAGCACTGGTCTTCATTCTCATTGCTGCCCTGCCTTGAATCTGCTCTTGTCTTTGTCCAGCCACAAGGCCCACAAAGCTTCATGCAAATGCTGCCTTCTCTGGCCCTCCAGGAAGCGTCTCCTACTCTATCCATGCGCTCCCAAGAGCCCCACATACCACCTTAGCACCAAAGGCATCCCAACACCTGTCTCTGTCTCCATGTGCATCTCTCTTGCTTAGAATGGCAACCCCTGGAGGGCAGCAACTGCGTCATATGGGTCTTTGTGTATTGGATCCCCTGACACAAAGTGGGCAGATGCTTAAATACTTATTTGTTTAAAAATGATCCATGTATTTGAAATTATGCAAACGGTGATATATTCTACTATTGAAAACCAACTGGAATCATTGTAAACAAAATATGAAATAAAGGTTGGCCTACTATAGGTGCTCAATACTTGATTAAAAATAATAATTATTGCAACTGTGAACATTTACTGCATGTTTCCTATGAGTCAGGCATTATGCTAAAGTAAATAAAATACTTATTTTATAAGTAAACATACCCTATGAGGTGCTAGCTACTGTTTTCCCTGTTTTGGACTTGAAAAAACAGAGGCAGAGGTTGTTTAAATCACTTGCCCAAGGCCGCCTGGGTTGATCTCTGCGCAGCCTCCTTTTCCCAGTTCCTTCCAGTGATAGCTCACTGCCCTAAATTAGAGGGTGCTAATCACTTTTTGGT